>SNQJ01S0019058.1:31617-43498 GCA_010110895.2 Picea sitchensis | reverse complement strand
AAAGCTTTTATATCTTTGGGATAATATGTTATAATAACAGGTGAACCAGAAAAGGATTCCTTTGTTATATAACACTCATGCTCACTTTGCAAATCACATCCCCATGATACCGAGAATTCAAATTTTTTCTTTGCTTTCAAAAGAAGTTCAACAACATCAATATATGTCAATTGCACAAATTCCTTTTCTGCTACATTACTTAAATGTGTAATTATCCCCTTCTCAATCCATGTATTAAAGAATTCCACATCTTCTTTGCAATTATCCAGAATGAACCTCATTGGATATAGGCAGTTGCACAAGCCATGTCATCATTCAGAGTTGCAAAAGCAAGCTCTGGTTCAATCATCCAAAACTTGGCTAAATGACATGAAGTGTTTGAATGTTCTACTCGAAATGTGGGACCAAATGTATATACATCTGAAAGAGCACATGCATAGGTCTCCCCATTGAGTTGTCTAGAAACTGTCAAGAATGTCGGTTTTCCAAAAAACTCCTGTGACCAATCAACATAACCATCCTTTATGCTAGGCATCATGCTAATTGGAGAGACCACATCCTCCTTAGAGCTAGGAAGCAAAGTTGTAACACAAAATTTCTCTCCAGAACCTTCATAATCTAAAGTAGTGATTATTGGACTAGCAACCCAAACAAAACCCATCTCCTGGAAAAACTTGTGCGTAGAATATGCCAGGGAATTTATTACTCGGGAAACCGCACCAAATGTATTTGTTCGAGGCTACATGTGTGCTACACTTCTCAGATACTCTCTACTCACCTTTTTCTTTTGAACAGAAAACGTGGCAGCATCACAACTCCCAATCAAAATAAGTTTCATTGTCCTCAATTCCACCTTCTGCTTCGAGCTTATACTGGCTACCAAAATGCCATGTATAAAGATAGATGCCCCTGTTGTGATCAAGCTGGACTCAACCTTGTCATATCCCTTGATATCAGAACTCATCACACACTCATACACTTTATATGATATATCAATGATAGAGATGTCAAATGTTCCTTCCCCAAGATGAAAAACAACCACCAGACCATTGTTAATTTCCTTCCCGTATGACTGAGCAACATTAGTGGGTATGCTTGTAGTAAACCAGTGTCTATTTGAGAGCCATTAAATGGGCTTAACATATAGTAGCAAGAAATATCAAGTAATGACTTCCATGAAATGAACTACTTTATTGTAATGATTAAGCTAAGGCCGAAAAAGAATTCAAGTAGAAATTATCATGGAAAACATGATAATATATATTTTCAATATATATATTGCTTTGGCATGGGATGATGTTAAGACCCAAAAGGCATGGTATAAATTTATGAAGGGTAAGTGATGAGAATAAAATAATGATGACATGCATCCATTAATTTCTTTAAAAGGTAAATAAGATGGGGTATATGATATGAAGAAGATGTATGGGTCCAAAATATATGATGCTACTATGTAAAAATAGGATAGTGCGGATAATGGGAGGAGCGAGGAAAGGTTCAAGCTTAGAATTAAGTCAAGCGTCCAAAAAAAAATTCCAAGAACATTGCGTCAACCCATAACGATAATAAGCGAAAATTTATGCAAGTAGTGTGATTCGAAAGAGAGCCTGGCAACACTTTTTCGGCTAAGTACCGTTGACTGAAATATTCATCAACACACTGTGATCAAACTTTTGACTAGATGAAAAATATGACACCTCATTTGCATTACAAGCATTCCCATCACATTTGCTAGTCCCAAAAGAAGAGGTATACGAACAATTTGTTGATTTCTTATAAATAAAATCCTATTTATCTGACGAAGCCATCACTCTCACTAAGAACATAGAATTATACAAATGCTCACCCTCCCAATGACAATATTATAACTAGCAGAATGATCTTTTCCCTCTAAATTTCCCTCCCCCCAAAATTTCCCTCAAAAATTTCGCCTCAAACTTTTCCCTCCAAAATTTCCCCCCAATTTTTTCCCTTTATTATTTTTCCTTCAAAATTAAAAACAACTTGTACTCTTTTATTTCTTTATTTGCTTGTTAATTACAATATTTTTTATGTTTGTTTATTTATCCCATATTCATTAAACATAGTGATGATCCATATAATTTTAGGTATATATGTAGACAATCAGCTTCTTCATTTTATTTTATCCCACATTCGTTTTATTAACAGTAATTTATATCATCTGTGTTATATATACACAGTCTTATTTTGTCTTTTTACATTGTGTGAAATATTGGGCAACATTCGTTAAATAATTTGGAGCAAGCTACAAGGGAGAAACATCGAGAATACATTCGAGGAGAATCTATTTCATAGGTTAGTTATTTTTTAAATTCTTACAATTTACCAAAAAAACATTTATAAGATCATCTTTGAATCACATAAGATTTTTTCATGCAAAAATTATAAAAAACCCTAAATATTTTTAGATGTTTTCTAATTTTTTCTAAAAAAATCACAACTTTTTTTAAAAATTGAGACCTTTTTCAAAGAAATTTTAACAAAATTCTTAGGATTTTTCGAAAAAAAGAAGAAAAAAAAGGCACATTTAGGTATAGTTTTTAATTTTTTTTACTCTTTTTATTGTTTTTTAATGAAAATTGTATAGTTTTGGCCCATGGTGGCTACTGGGCGGAATTCCCCTCCCACACAAGATCGTTATTTAGCCTACGGTGGTACTCAGGACAATGCTCGACATCACCCCAACTCCTCGGCGACCAAGTCATGGCCTCGTGGGTTGTGACTTGGTCGTCGGGGGGAAGCCCCAAGGAAAAGCTCCGGGATTGGCCGCAGGAGCTGGGGCGATGTCGGGCATCACCCCAACCCCCTCTCGCGGCCAAGCCCTGGGTGTGCCCATGGCTTGGTCGTGGGGGTTGCCCCCCATGGCTAATCCTCGGGCGCTTCCATGGCTTGGCCACGAGGCTAGTTGGGGCGATGCTCGACATTGCCTTAGCCCCGTAAGCCAAGGCTTGGTCCCGACATTGCCCCAATAACTCCATGGGTCAATTTTTTTTCAATTTTTTTTAACTTAGTTCTTATAGTCAATGTATTTTTTTTAATTTATTATAATGTAAAAGGCCTAAATTTTTTTTTTTTTTTTTTCATATAGGAAAATGGCAGGAAATAGATTATCTATGAATATATTTGGATCACGACTTGCAATAATGGCATCCAAAATTGCAACTGGGACCTCCATGAATTGTAGACAACAAATCGATAGAACAACACCTGAGTTGTCAAGGGCAATGAAGAATGTTAGAGAGTGGAAATATGTCTAAGGTGAAAACAAACTGAAATATTCTTGGTTTGTTAAGGATAAGCAAGACAACAACTGAAAACATCTATATTTGTATTGTGTCGAGTTTGAACACGTGCAAGAAAATTATCAAGCACTTGGCTTGTTATGAGATATATGTTTAGTGCCAGACACAGATATTGTTTATGCACTCGTCAAACAAGACATGGCTTATATCAAGATTAGATATTGTTTGAAATTGAGGAATTATAACAAGGATGAATGTTTTACAGAATTATGTGCATCCATAATTGATGACATTGAGAAAGGCAATGTAAATTTTTTATTTTTATTTTTGCATCCTTTATTATTTTTAGTATCATGTTAATTTTTTAATTTTATTTAACATGGAAATGTTATATTTTGTTTTTGTAGGATTTTGTTGAACGACTTTCACATATGTTAGTGGGGATTTACTCTACAAAGAATAATATCATGGATGTCATCAATGTTTTTCATATTGAAAAGACACAAGAAGGAAGGAAAAATAAACAAAAGGTAACGGAGATTGAAGCTACAAGAGTAGACAGAGAAGAACATGAAAGAAGAAAGAAAATTCTTCATTCTAGAAATCATAAAAAGGTTACATTTGAAAATAAGGAAACTCCAAATGAAAATTTTGTTGAGATTAGTCCCAATGAGGTTATCACTCCTCACAAAAAGAATAAACAAGATAAACGCAAAAGATCGATGGTAGATGATGAGTCCATTCCTATTGATTATGAAGAAATCATTGATTTAGATGAAACCCATTTAAATCATAAGAGGAAGAAATGAAATGTTGTTGATGATGTTCAAGAAGCCATCATTAGCTATGATATTATAATGAAAGTCATAAAGGTAGAAGAGAAATAATAACACCATGTGTTGATATAGAGAATGGTATTATGAAAACAATACAAAATGCCATTCGAAATAGATTAAGGATGGCGAAATTAGTTGATGATGGCCATACATTTCAGTTGAATGTGAAACAACTCTATAAACCCACAGAAAGGAAAGAAAAATATTAAATTAAAAAACTACATCACTTTCATATTTACAATTTGAAAGCATTGGTTAGGTACAATCCATATGCACATGTGGTTGACTACCTAGTTCTTGTTGACCCAATGGAAGTTTCTAGGAGGGAACAATTCGATAGATCAAAATGTTTTGACTACAAATATTATGTGATTGGAGGAAATCATTCTACAGAGGCTAGAAGAGAATTGATGCAAGAATATCCCAATCATCCTCTTTTTGAGACAATAGAATGCATAATTTATGTTGATTTAACATATTCAGAAGCAAATTTATTGGCATGGGATCATAACACAGACAATGAGTACATAATGTGCATGACTTACATTCAAAGGGTGAGATTGATCCATAATGAGTTTTTTGAAATATGTCACGGGGAGAGATCAAATGTTAATGCCACGTTTTGGAAGCAATGTTGTATGGAAATAGGCTTCCCACTTGACGATGAAAATGCAAAAGGAAAAAATCACAAAGGAAGTGATGTATTTAGAGTTGTGGATAACTACTTTCAATTGGGATTTAGAACTGGACATGTATGAGATTTGATAGATGAGATCTTCACCCTATGGGAAAATATTAATATAAAAAATCAAAGAGTTAAGAAGGCTAAACCATTAATATGTGGCACAAATAAGACATGTCCTGAAATAAAAAATATTCCAGATGATATGACTATAACATATTGGAGAACAATACAAGGAGTGAAGGATGAGAAACTTATCATAGCTATATTATCATGTGTAAGGTCAGGTGATTTGTCAATGGAAGAAATGTGTGATGAATTTAAAAAGTAAGTTTGTTGAGTTATTTTTATTTATGTTATGACAAGAAAAATATTTTTTCAGTTTAACATATCAATGTTCTAAGTAAGTGTGTGTGTGTGTGTGTGTGTGTATCATTATAACATTATTTATTTATTTTATTTAGTCACAAGGTGTATATGAAAATACAAGAGGAAATGGCTAAGATGTTGAATGAAGAAAGTTGAGATGATGGTAAACCCAACTATCCAGATTCAAGCTTTACAACAGTATTGAAACAATTTTTTGTTGCATTCAAAAATGTATGTTGATTTATTGCATTCATATTATTCGTTTGTAAGTTAACTTATTTCTATTTTAATAGTATAGATATATAACTATATGTTGTTTGTTTTATTAAAGATGCCAAAGAAGAATGCAGATGGAGTACCTAAAACCTTCAAAATATTTATTAGAAAAACCAAGTTTGAAATAGAAAGAAGGAGACGTGTTCAAACTGTTGAACTTGACGACACCCTTGATCACTACATTTGGAATGGGCTCGACATCGTTCAATATAGAGTGATATTAGGTGATTGTGAACAACTTCCAAATATTGTTCCTAAAAAAGAATACTCCCTAATTATTATTGGTTATCCTACTAGATATGGTTAGTTGTCTCGATCTGGAGTTGTTGGTACTGGCGATGTATGGTATATAGGATCTGCTACTGAAGTTATAGGATCTATAACTAGATATGTATATGGTGCTACTGGTAATGGATATACAGTATAAACTACTAATGGTACTGGTTAAACTAGTCCAGTAGGTGTTGTTATATTTACTTCTTCATCTAGACTTGGTACTAGAAATGAAATAGGTTATGTTATTGAAGCTTACAATGCCTTTCCCCCTACTACTTCTACTCGTGCTCTAGTAACTGCCTCTGTCTCTATCTATGCTTTAGGTGGTCCTAGAACTGGATATTCAATGTGTGAAAGGAAGGTCTAGGTGGATATTTTATCTCCACCAAATACCACTAGGTAATATTTATAGTCTAATAAATTATTAAATGTCACTAGGTTCTAATAAATACCACTAGGATAATAAATTAATATTAATATGTTGGCTATAAATACTATCTAATACTAGATATTAATAAATACTAGATACTCGCCATTAAATATACTCAATACCTTATACTGGTAATATACTCAATACCTAATACTGGCTATATAATATACTAATCTTCTAGATATATATAAGGTATATGTTATATAATTAATAACTAGTTATAGCCAGTTCGTTGATGGACTCAAGCCGCATTGCAAATTCTAATACCTCTTGTTGCATAGTCAATCGCTATTGTAGCATCAGAGTCTACAGGTGAGGTAACAGGCCTCCAATAAACCATTCCTTATGCAAAACCTCTTGGAACGTGTAACTTAAGTGGCTCATCAGATCTTTGAACCATTGGTCATACTCCCATATAGATTCTCCAAGATTTTTCTTGATTCTTTTAACTCGACAATACTCCGCTACTCAGATTTTGGCTTTTGAAATTTATTCACAAAACATGTCTGCCAGATAGGCGGCTTGAAGGTCCTCCATTGTAAACCTCCTTCCACTTTATCCTATTCCAAACATATTTTGAATAGCTCGACCCCGCTCCAGTATATCCTCTTGTGGTTTCCCCCACACACAACACTGGTTGCTTGTCCTCTTTCTTTAGTGACATACATATTCGACTTGTCCCAACCCTCCCTTAAAGAACCTGGCATGCAACTGCATTCCTTTGAACTTAGGACCTACTTTCTTTCTGTGTTTTTGCTCCTGTGGAGCAAGCCAACAATGCCTCCATTCCCATGCTTCTCCATACCTACTTTATTTTTATCATGAACAATTTCATGCAGCGCACCTCACCATGAGTCACATTTCTCCTCTTTGACTCTTATCATGATCCTCGAAGCGTAATTTTTCTCTCTACAACCCCTTCTCCGTTCACACCACCTTCCCTTCCTTCTTCTTCCTCCCGATACCCACCTCCCGATTAGGATAATTCCTAAGACGACTCATACTCAATTTTAGACTCTCTACTTGATCCTCTTCCCTCATTCTAGGCCCCTTATCCATAATAGAACAAATATTGCTACATAAGGATTGAACATAAGTGATTGATGGGAGAAAAATGGATTTGAACTGAGATGCTTGTTGCTCTGTGTTTGCTCAACCTAATGAGAAGGGATTATTAGGTGGCCGCCAACCATTGAATGACTCGATTTGATCATTCATGTTTGAGCGGTTTGATACCCCCTTAAATAAATAATAAGAAATAGGGAGTTTTGGCCTACTTCACAACCCTATTATTATTTAATGTAAATTCGAGGTCGGATTTATTAACAAAAAGTACCCCCCATAGCATTACCTTTCAAATACAATTCCCTAGCATTACTTCATATATAAGCCTAGTCGAATGGAACGTTGGAACACCTATTACCTCCTCGATGAGTAAAAAAGATTAACTGTAACAGTGGTGCAATAAATTTTTGGGATAAGAGAGCGGTGGTGGTAGTAACTACTTGTATCGTTTCATCCATTCATGCTTCATGGGAATTCATCCATTCACACTTCATGGGAATAAATAAAAACCCTTCCCCACTTGGCTAGTCAACCCATCTTCCACTAGAAGGCCCCTACTGAATCAGGTTCATTCCTTGTTCTTCAACTTAGCGACGGAGTCCCAACCTTATTGCCTCTTCAAGGACTATAAAGAAGAAGTAGGGGAGCAAGAGTCACCCCAATTCATAGGCAGATCAACAAGAATAAGAAGTAGGTGGCAAGACCATGATCAAGCATAGGATCTTGTCGACTACTAATAATAGGTCAAGGTAATTCATGTCGGGTTCCAGATCAATAAGTAGGGGGCAAGACCTAAATATGAATGCTAGGGTATTTCTACTAACTAATATCGCTCAAGGTTGCCCAGACCTCCCTCCACTAATTAATAATCATTCAAGACCGCTCAACTGTTTTTGGTTTCTTTCTCTATTTGCAATTCATTAATATGGGAAGATTCAATTCCTTAACTGTATCATTTGGCCTGGAGTTCATTCCATTCATAGAACACCTAACTATCTATTTATTTCCCACCCTATCTCGTCCTCCGCTTAGTTGATTCTCTTTTGCTCAATTGAAAAACCCGAGTCTACTAGAAATTAGTTGAAGCAGTGTTGTGCTCCCCATTCTTCTTCTTTATGGGTACTAGATTGGAAACCCAAGAAGAGTACCCGACGAGGATGATTATCTTAGCATCACATAGTTTCTTGATCTCCCTTTGGACAAGGGGGTGAAGAAGGGGATTTAGGTGCCTCTGCTTCTATTTGAATGGTTTTATATCATCCTTAAGGGGGACCTGATGTTGAAATATGGATGAGTCATAAGTTTTTAGATCCTCATACTTCCAGGAAAAACATTATTTAACTCCCTAAAAAGCTTGACATACTCCTCCTCTGAAGGACATAGGGTCTCGAACAAGTTGAAAAACTTAGGGTATTCGTTTGTTCCCAAATTGTAGTCTTATACCTTAGACATTTATGTCCTTATGGAGGGCTTCAGAGGGACATCATTTAGGTCAAATAATATTTTTATAGGGACCAAACCCTTAGGAATAAAGTTGGTATTTAGTTGGATGACTTTATGGCCTCCAACCATATAAGGAACAAAATGATCATAGGGCTAGAATGTGTCAAGTTCCTCTTCTTCCTCTTATCCATCTGAATAAATACTCATATTGGCGTACTCATCCACCATGGTAAATAACCTTTTGATTTGTTCATCATCCTCAAAATCTTGCCAAGGTTTCCTATTGTCAAGGACAACATGCATGTGCATGAATTAATGGAGTAGGAAAAGTGGTCAAGGTTAGGAGGTTTGAAAGCAATAGAATAACTAGCTAGGTTTTCATCTCTATGATTAACTTCCCTAAGGACATTAGTAATATTAACAACCTCAAAGAAGTTGTAAGACATATCCCAAAACTCATGCTTATATTGTCTTAATCTTGGGTGCCTAGTCTGGCAGACTTCTTGTTGATGTTATGGTAGCTGCGGGAGGTATTAACCTCTACGTGTAACCTTTGATGAGACTAGAATATTCCGAGAAGTAAGCAAAACTCTAAATAGTTGGTTAATAACCCTAGAAGACAAGTCAACTCAAGAGGATAACTTATATTAAGTTATTAGCCTCCAAAAGAAGAAGTCGGCCTAGTTAGGTCACTTGGAGGACTATAAATAGAGGGTGCTTGAGCTCATTTGTATTCACTCACTCTCACAGCTGCATAAGGACTAGTGGTGTGCATTATTGGTGGAGAGTTGCAGCTACTGCAATAGTGAATTTCTCTTTGGTTATGGTTTGGACTTTCTTCTTGGTGCGCTAGCTTTGGAGAGAGGTATGTTATCTTGGTTTTATATCTGCTCTAGTGTTTGCTTCCGGAATTATTCTAGCTATCAAGGTTAAGGTGCTCGGGGGTGGCCTTTGTGCCTATGGTTGGGTTGCAATATTGAGATATTGTCTATGGTAAAATGAGCACACTTATTACTTTAACACTTCCTTCACTTGATTCACTATTAGGTCAAAATCTCCAATATTTTGAGGAGTCTCATACCTATTTTCCTTGAAATATCTAATCCCAATATCAGGGCCTCATTCTTAGCAACATTATCATTGCATTCAAACTTTAGCTTAAAACCATGAGGGAACTCTTTCCCTTTAGGAGAAACCAGAAGTACCCCTACCCCATTTCCATCCTTATTACATGGCCCATCAAAATGCTGCAAATTCCAGAGGTTAGAAGGACCAGGTTTGTTCTCTTCACACATTAGATTCTCAAACCGTTCTACTGGGGCTGATTCATAACTAAGAAAGCAAGTTCCCAATCTCATATGAAATATAGGATGGGAAATTAGATGGATTTTTATGGTCACTGAAAATATAGGTTCTCTTTGGTTCCCTATACAAATGACACATGTCACCCCTAGAGATTGGTATGGTAGCATAAGATAGATCAAAATGAATGCTTCCACCTACAAAGGTTCCTCGATGTCTGGAGAGCACCATGCCATATGTGGGAGGCACATCTATAATAACCACATCCATCATAACAAACTTCCTTAGTATCTGAAAAACTCTTACCACTAGATCTTTGATAATCCCCAAGTATTGGGCTCTCTTAGAATTAAATGACTATAGATCCTTATAAGGCCTTATGATGTGTAACCCTAGATTTTCCATAATTTCCAAAGGCATCAAGGAATGGGAGGACCCAAAGTCATATAAACAATGTGGAGGTGAAAGTTTTAGAGATCTAGGGTTATTTCAAGAGGGGTAAGCTCATCACTTCCATATGGTAAATTCCCCAGAGCAATCTTGGGTGCATCATCTTGCAAGTTAATAAGATCAACTTGCATGGGGGTCTCATCTTATAGGATCATTACATTTGTAGCTTGACCTGTATCCCTAGGTTGTGAACTTTGGGATTTCGCAAGCTAGGGCCGCTCTCTCACCCCAAAAAACGCAGAAACTTCCCTCCTTAGGGAAGGATTCTTTACAACCTCGAAAAGAAGCCTTGATATTTTTAGTTTTATAAGCACGTTTCTGATATCAAAGATTGGGGTTGCTAAGGGGGTGGTTTATAGGGTTTTGGTGGCCACAATAGGTTTAGCAAGGATGGAATTCATATGTTTTGGTGCTGAGAAATTCTTCTTATCCTCGGCACCATAGGTATTCTTGGTCATGTCAACCATCTTTGATTCCCCCCTGATTGGAAAAATATTCCTCTTGAAGTCAGAAGCCTTAAGAGCTTCCTCCTTTCTTTCATTGTTAACACCCTTTGTTGCATCTTTCTCTCTTTAAATTTGGGGCATTCTACATTGGATTGAGCTCATATTTCCTTCTCACTTTATCCATGATATTATTAGAAACCATTTTGAGCTGAACAAGGGTTGGGTCAAAGGGTTGATCATCAAGTAAGATGACATCATCCTGCATTTCTTTCTCCTCTTCCCTCATGAATAGACTAGTGGAACCAAGTGGGGAGGATAAATCATTTGTCATGTTCAGATTATCATTCTTATGAAACACAAAATTTCCATGGTTTGGTCTATAGGATATTCAACATACTTATCAGAGTAGTCTTCATAGTAGGGAGGGGCATGTGCTACTAGGTTAAACTACCCTCTAGAATATTGTGGGGCATCTTGGTCTTCTTCTTTATTATCCCTATGTAGCATGTTAAAGGGTCTCCTGAACTGAGGTTTCTTTCTTATAGGTTGATCTTTATCCCTAGGAGCAGGCCCTAAAGAGTAATGATCAAAGTGGCCCTATTTCACCTTTGTAAACTCATTGGCCATAAACTTCAGTAGTTTGGTAAAGTCTTCCATGGAAAAAGGCTCTTGGCTTGTAAGTGGGAGTTTAGGGTCCTTACCTTTCCTCCTATTAGTATAGTCTAACCTCTCAGGAGGATCATATCTAGTATTAATTTATATCCTTGAGGCCCTCATGTTGCTTTCTTGGTCTTCAACATCATTAAACATAACATCTAGATCAACTAAATCTATTTCCCTCAGGTGCAGGGAAAACTCAAACTCAAGAGTAATTGCATATGCTACCATAGCCACTGGCTCATATGGCTTGAAAATATATGGGATTCATTGATATAGATTGTAGTTACTAATGGTAAACTCAAGGTGTGTCTAACTATTATTTCTCTTCAGGGTATTGAATTTTGTCAGATAATATCTATTATCTTTCTTGACCCCCCCCCCCC
>SNQJ01S0019058.1:16091-31594 GCA_010110895.2 Picea sitchensis | reverse complement strand
TGAAACTACCCCTAATTCCTTATAGGGTTGTGAGGCAGGTTTATAAACCATTTCCTAGCCTCCCCTTCTATGGAATGAGCAAACATTCCAGAAAAAAACATCATCATCTTCTACGGATAAGTTCTCATTGTAGTCTTTGAAGGCAATGAGGTGGTTTTTAGCAGAAATATCATTCTTCCAATTGAATAATGGCATGACCTTTAGATAGCCAGCAGGCATGTTCCCTAGTTGGTTTGTAGCAAGTAGAATTAAGAGATTGTATCTTTCCTATGAGCCCAAGGCTTGACAAGAGAAAGGATTGTGCTAGGAATACGATTATTAGTGTTCTAAATAAGAGGTTGGTTTATGGTATCAACCGTGGGTTGAACCACAGGATGAATAAGCACTTGAATACTAGGGATGACCACAACCTTGGGTGATGAGGTAGTAGGGCTCAAGATTTATCTTCTAACCAATGGGGATCTGTGATAAAAAGGTGAAGCTAGCCTCCCTAAGTTATCAAAAGAAATGGGTNCAGGATGAATAAGCACTTGAATACTAGGGATGACCACAACCTTGGGTGATGAGGTAGTAGGGCTCAAGATTTATCTTCTAACCAATGGGGATCTGTGATAAAAAGGTGAAGCTAGCCTCCCTAAGTTATCAAAAGAAATGGGTACTTGGGATAGGTAAACCAATGGGGAATAGGGAAAGGTATCAGCCTCTGGAAACTCATTTGGCGATAATACATGAGTATGAAAACTAATGCTAGGGATATTATAAAAATTATAAATAGATGAAGATCTTAGAATAAGAAAATTAGATTGCCTACCTGGAGGTGAATTTATAAATCACTATCTTCTATGCCAGATAATATCTTGGTATGGTATTGACATAGCTCACTGTCCTATTGAGTTGGACCATATGACGATGGTTCTCAAAAACAACTTTTCATAATAGCTCTTCCCTGGTGGAGTCACTTTAGTGGAGTCGCCTTCTCAGAGCACTTTTTTGGTTCCATGAGTTCAAAAATTATTGTTATGAATTTCCAAGATATGAGACCTCTTTCTGTGGGAGTGTAGCAACTTGCTACACAAGACTTTGAATATTTCGGAGCACCTCTCATAGTTTGTATGTTATCTTAGCTCTTCTCTGATTATGAAGAAAAAAAATGCAATATATCATGATAGAGTACCCAACAACTACACCAGTTATTATGTTGTCCTCCAGGTCGTTCCTACTCTCACATGGATGAATGTCAAGGAATAATGTGTGGGAATCCTTCCCACACCACTCTATACCTTGAAGCTGACTCTTGAGTTAGAGGGGGGGTACCCTCTACTATATCAGATATGCTCTATTAAGATGAGACCAGTGTTTATATGAAATGATGCAACGTGGATACTTCAACAAATTACAAAAATATGGTGTGTATATTGCTTTAGAGTGACCAGGATAAGCTATTGAATGCTACTAGACATGAAGTAAACTAACTTATTTTAGAGGGGCACCTTAATCATGCTTTCATCCTTATAATAAAATATGATAAAAAAGAATGGACATTATTTTAAGAGGAGGTCGGACACTACTTTCTTAGTGCTCATATTCATTACATAGAAAATGAAATGGGCATGACCATAGACATAGATTCATCAATTTATTCAACACAATACGGGACAGAAAATGGAAGGTAAACTAGCATCACTTTCCTAATATTTATTCATTCATTAGTGGCAAACTACCTCAATCTTGATAAAAAAAAATACACTAAATAGTTCATTTGATACAACAATAGCACCAGGGGCACTATATAATCTCAATCATGGGACTTATTGACTCCCTTTTCACAATCTATTACTCAATATTATGCTTACAAAAAAAATGAGGAGAGGTAAAATAAGAATGGGACCAATGTGATAGATCCCACTAAGGAAAAACTAGCCAAAACTATTACAATACAAGGTTCTCAATTCTATCAAAATTCCAAAAGCATAACAATACCAAAACTATTGATCCTTTGTGTTGTTGCTACATCCTCTTTTTGTAGACTCTGCCTGCCTCAAAGCACGTACAAGTTTCTCTCTGATTCTTAGGGTATTAGTTGGGCCATTAGACTAATTCCTTAACCAACGTCGTAACATTAGAGAGGCCATGACGGGGGTTAACTAAAAATGGTTACGATTCTATTTATGCCCCTTTCTATATTTGGAACTACCTCCTTTTGTTTGTTTGGGTAGTGATCCAATATGTTATGACGACGAGTGAGTGTAAGAGCTCTGTTGTCGTGAGGGAATCGCCTAACTAGGTGGAATTTGTGCTAGGGGAGGTCTATTCTGAGGTACTTCATGTTAGGTAACCCCCTTTACATAGTCATGGACCACTATCATCTAATACCACACATCTTCTTAGATGGCCTTCCCACCCCTCAGAAATTGAAATGATTTCTCCATTTTTTTCTTTTCTAAGTGGCTAATTGGGGTAGGGAGTGGATCATGTAGCTAGGGTGCTCAAAACTTTGCCACCTGGAAGGAAAGGGTTACTATGATCTTGGATGTCAATGATGTCCTCGAACATGTTGATGATAAGGAAACATCTCCTACAAATGTTGCATTGTTGGTAACCTGGAAGAAGGGTGAGGCTAAGGCTAAGAGAATAGTCCTTGATGGGGTAAAGGATCACATAATCCCTCACCTCACAGGGAAAAATCCTGCTAAGGAGATGTGGGTTTCCTTGAATGACCTTTACGAGAGTAAAAATGAAAACATGGTGATGGTGCTTCGGGAAAGATTGAGAAGTACCAAGATGGCAAAGGGGGAAGGTGTGGTTCACTACCTTACTCGGCTTACACAAATCATGGATGAGCTAGCAGTAGTAGGTGAGAATATTGAGGATTCTGAGTTGGTGTGTGTGGCACTGAATGGCTTCTTGAAGTCATGGGATGTGTTTGTGCGTGGAGTTGTAGCTTGGGAGAAACTCCCTAATTGGTAGCGTTTACGGGATGATTTTTTTTAGGAGGAGATTCACCTTGGTCATGTGAGTGGATCATCTACATCACCTCAAGTTGTGGATGAGGAGGGTTTGGCTCTTTCTAGTAAAGGAAAGGGAAATTCCAAGAAGAAGGAATCTGAGAGTGGAGCAGGTGGCAAGAAGAACATTGACTTTTCAAAAGTCAAGTCCTTCAACTGTCACAAGCTTGGAAATTTTTCCTCACAGTGTCCTGAGAAGAAAATCAGAAAGCCACAGATAGCAGCCTCTGCAGGTGTAGAGGAATTTTGTAAAAGCTTTGAGGAAGATTTATGCCTTGTTGCATGTATGTCGAGCTCAGTTGCTCTAAGTGTGTGGTATGTGGACAGTGGTGTCTCTTGTCATATGACAGGATGTAAAGATTTCTTCAGCAGTTTGCAGGAGGGAGGTGTGAACCTCCTTATTAAGCTAGGTAATGATGTGCGTTATAAGGTGCAAGGCATTGGTACAGTGATGTTTCAGAGGGAATCTAGTAAATCCCTCCACTTTATTGACGTATTATATGTTCCTGGTCTTACCAAGAACCTCATCTCATTTTCTACTCTGGAGAACAAAGGGTTTGAGGTGACCTTCCATGGAGAGAAGGTGTACATTAGACCAAAGGGGTCTACAACCAAGATGGATAAGGTGATTGGGGTTCGCAGTGAGAAAGTGTACAGGTTACAACTTGAGTCAGCAAAGGCATTGGTCAACAATGTCATAGATTTGGGAGATTTATGGCATAGACAGATGGCGCATCTACACCATGGTGAATTTGGACACTTAAGACAGGAAGTCACAGGATTTCCACAGTTTGCATCAAAGAAGCATGACCCATGCAAGGGTTGTGCTATGGGAAAGTATGCACGGAAATATTTTCCATCTAGTGAGCATAGGTCCAAGGGGATCTTGGATCTAATACATTCTGATGTTTCTGATCCAATGAGTGTACAATCATTTAGTGGAAAAAGATACTATGTGATCTTTATTGATGACTACTCCAAGAAGACCTGGATATACTTCTTGAATACCAAGGATGAGGTCTTTGACAAGTTCAAGGAGTTTAGGACTCTAGTAGAGAACTAGACTAGGAGGAGGATTCGGGTGTTGAGATCAGACAATGGGGGTGAATATACCTCCAACGAGTTTGTTGAGTACTACGCATCAGAGGGGATTAAGAAGGAGCTCACCGTTCCATACAATCCTCAGTAGAATGGAGTGGAAAAACATAAAAACATGACCATTGTTTGAGCAGTGTGTTCAATGATTCATGATCAGGGATTGTCGATATTCTTGTGGGAAAAGGCTTGTCGCACAGCTATAAATATTCAGAACATGAGTCCCCATACTATACTAGGGAATTTGACACCCGAGGAGGTTTTTACAAGTATGGGACCAGATGTGAGTCATTTAAGCATATTTGGGAGTGTTTGTTATTGGCATGTCCCTTTAGAAAAGAGGACAAAGTTGGACCCCCAGGAGAAAAGGGGATACTGGTTGGTTATAGTGAGGTCTCCAAGGCCTAGTGCATCTTTGTGCCATCACACAGGAGGATTGTGGTATGCAAGGATGTGCAATTCGAGGAGGAGAGAAACTTGAGAAGATCTAGATATATGCCAGCACGGGTAGAGGACCAATAGGGGCAAGACTCAGGGGTGAATAATGAGAGATTTTAGGTACAAAGTTCAGGATCACAAGGACAACCACAGGGTATAGGTACAGGTACAGGTGTTGAAAGAGATATTAGTGGACAGGATAGTCAGGGGACTGATGAGTAGGATGAACAGTGTGAGGTTGCTCCACAAGATTCAGATACTAGGCCATGGCCTAAGTGGTACAAGTCCACAGTTAATGATTCCAGACAGGTTGGGCCTCCTGAGAGGTCCATGAGACAGAGTAGACCACCAAAGAGATTCGACTACATGGCACTCATGACAAAGCTTACAGATGTCAATCCTTCCACTTATGAGCAGGTTGCACAACATGGAGTGTGGAAAGAGGCCATGATGGAGGAGTATGCCTCCATTATGAAGAACGATGTATGGGAGGTGGTGCCCAATCTTAAGGGAAAACGAGTGGTTGGTTCTAGATGGCTATACAAAGTCAAGCATGCAACAAATGGAAGCGTGGAGAAGTATAAAGTGCGCTTCGTGGCCAAGGGGTTTTCACAGAAAGAGGGAATCGATTATGAGGAGACATTTTCCCCGGTGACCAAGTATTCATCTATCCGAGCAGTGATTTCATTAGCAACAAAGATGGGTTGGCATGTTCATCAAATGGACATGAAGAATTCTTTTGTCAACGGAGTTATTGAGGAAGAAGTCTATATTGAGTAGCCTCAAGGGTTTGAGGTTGGTGACAAAGAGATGCATGTTTGCAGGTTGAGACGAGCCTTGTATGGGCTCAAGCAGGCACCTCAAGTGTGGTACTCAAGGATCGACAGTTACCTGAGACAGATGGGTTTCTAGTGGAGTGAGGTTGATCCAAACCTGTATTTTCTAACAGGTGAGGTGGATCTCATACTAGTGTTATATGTTGATGATCTCTTTCTTACTGGAGATGAGCAGTTGATTGCAAAGTGCAAGGGAAACCCTGCAACAAATTTTGAGATGAAAGACCTTGAGTTGATGCATCACTTCCTTGGTCTAGAGGTTTGGCAGTAGGATGGGTGCTTATTCTTGGGATAGCGGAAGTATACTGTGGAGATATTGCGTAGTTTTAGGATGACATGTTGCAAACCCATGTCCACACCTCTGGTGATGAATTCAAGGAAGATTGATGTGTCTAGTTCAGAGACAATTGACCCCACTATCTATCGTCTGTTGATTGGGTCASTCATGTATCTGGTCAACACTAGGCCAGATATCARCKTTGYAGTTAACTCCCTRAGTCAATTCATGGTGGAMCCTCGGAGAGTACATKGGATAGYTGTGAAKCATGTGCTTCGTTACTTGATAGGTACAGTGGAGTATGSGTTGTTGTATGARCACARTGGTGAAGTGAGATTGGTAGKTTTTAYAGATGTTGATTGGGAAGGATGTATAGAGGACATAAAGACCAYTTCACGTTGTTTCTTCARCATTGRATCGATCATTATTTCTTGGTTCAGAAAGAAGTAGAGATGAGTGGTGTTGTTCCTGAGATTAATCCTAAGGCTGAAAGAGTAATGTCAGGMATCAAGAATGTTTAAGGAGAATATTTTAAATGAGTGTTTTTCCTACCTTTAGTTATATAAGAAATGATCCTTAAAACGAAATTAATAATAGGACAKTACAGAGATTGTATTCTGTTGTTTGAGTCACAATTATAATATCAAATGGTGTCAAGGAAAGCTACAAAATTGTTAAACAAAGCTAGGCATCAATTGCAGATGAGTCTCACCTTGTTTRCAATGGAAGAAAAGTAGAGATCGSACCCTTGAACATGATATAAGATGCAATAATTCATGCAACTTGCAGGTTTTGTTTTACTCATAGTAAATACAGAGGAAAAACTGCTTACTTAATGAATTGTTGATAAAATATGATTACAGTAGTTGTAATACTAAATTGCAATCAATCGCTTATCAAGGAATTACATAAGAAATTTGGAGATATGGAAATACAGAAGAAACACATAACTCAAACTGAACAAAAATTAGAATCTATGTCTGCACTTGTATTAATACTCAAAAAAAAGATTTTCTCTATTACATCTGGCAAGAAGTAGCCTTCAATAGCTTGGATCTATGTACTTATACAAAATCTGTCACAACTCAAAACGGTTGGACTTCTTACAATATTTAATTAAAATAGCATATATATGAAATAAAACAACAGTGTGTAAAATTGGATGAGCTTCACTGGCATTCTCCTCTGTCTCTTCACCTGCTGGCAAAAACACTTCTTTTCCTTAGTCCTTTAGGTTGAACACAAATGTCATATAGACCACCTTAATAATTCAACATATTGTCTTGGTCATTTTAGTTTTGTCGCCATCTGTCCCTCCAGATATGTTCAGGACTGCAATGAATCACAGTTGGGATCAAGGTGTAGGATAATCAGATGAATAACACTGCATGGCTCGTCAATGAACAGATAAGGGATATAGGAAAAAGAAATTGTCTATGGAAAGAATGATAATGGAATAAGTGTATGATAATGAAGTGGGGATAAGTGGAGATTAGAATGAGAGTGAATGAGATAAGTGGTTGTTGGAACGTGGAAGGTAGAGAGGGTAAAAGGAAAGGGCATTGTGCATGTTTTCTTACTTGCTCCCAGCTATGCTTTCTTTTCCATGTTCAATACATTGGTTGCATCTATCCAATAATTCCACCATGAACCTTGAGGGTTCAATTGTTTCACTTACCTCGAAAATGAATAATTTCCTTTCTACCTGAGGCATATTTTCTTGGATCCTTTTTACTTCTTGAGTTGTGGCCTGGAACTGTGAGCTTGGATTCACTAGCCATTTATTGATTTTAAGAAGATCTATCTGGCTCATTTCCTGAATGGCTACCATTGTTTCTTCTTTGCTTTTTATGGAATTTTGTTGGTTCATTTCTATATCAATTTTCCCCAGGGCTTCTGAGATATTACTTCCCTCAAAATCAATTAGCCTTTTGTCTAAAGATGACAACGCTTCTAGGCAAGATTCTTTTACCTCTCTGGAAAATCTTTTTCTCTTTGCCAGATTAGTTTCCCAGACCCTTAGGGTCATATCACCTCTTAATTGTTCAGAAGGAGAGAGCAGATAAAAATCAGGGACATTCTCTTTCTGCACGAATATGATGGCTTCTTGAAACTTATCTCAGGTCAAGCGAGCCTCTCTTTCCTTGACATAGATGTCCTTCAGAGAAATATCTAATGCCTGGTAGCACTTTTGGATGGCATCTACCTTTAGAAAAAGGTCATGTTGGGCAACTTCCAGTTTCTCATTTATTTCCAACGCTTGAGTTTGGAAGGCCAAATTGTCTATTGAAGCACCTTCGGTCAGCTCCAATCTAGTTTGCAATTGTCCTATCAATTCATCACGTTGAGTGACCAGACCCTGGTTGATTTGGGAACTCTGATGGAGCTCATCAAGGTTGGCCCGAAGTTGTTGAATTTGTTGTTGATCATTAGCTCTGATCCGCTCGAAGTCTTGACTCAATTTGTTCCTGATAGTCTATTCCATGGCATGTATTTGACTTTGCAAGTGCTCTACCAATAGGCACTTATGTCGCAGTTGTTCGGCCAAATTTTCCACAGACCATTGATTGTCAGTGGAAAAAGCACCTAACGAACATGCAACTTCCTTTGCAAATTCTGGTTCATCTCGGTCATTCCCATCATATACCATCCTCTACCTTTTAATTATCACCCCGTCTTTCTGGTGTGATTCCCTTTTCATGATGGTTTTCCGTTTTCTACTAAAAAAGAAATCCGAAGGAGGAATCTCTTCGGGCAAGATGGGGGTAATATCATCTACAAATACAATTTCAGAATTAGGATTTCTGAAGTTGGATTGCAGAGGTGCCAATGATGTAATGGGAGTCACAATCTCTGTGGACTGTTGTTGTTCTATTGTATTTGAGGCGCCAGCAGGGGTAGTTGGTGACGAAGGAGGCACATTTTGTCCCTGCTTTAGGAAATCTTTGAGTTGAGCTATTTCCTGGGGGCTTAGCTGGCCTAACAATGATGCTTCTAATTTTTGTGTTAACACCTCCGAGCTCTTCGGGGTTTCCTCGACTTTATGTTTACCAGAGTGACTTGATTCAGAACCTGTAGGCATGGTCTCCTGTGAAGAGGGAGTGGCTATTGACTCTCCTTGTAGTACCTTTGGCAAACTGCTCTGCATGCTCTTTTGAAAGCTAAGAAAACCAGCTTGTTGATCCGGGGGTAGGGTTTGGAATCTGCCTTGAACTTCCTCATAAGATCTAACCCCCCTGAATATTTCGTCATACGGGGAGTTCTCGTGCATATAGCAATTCATATTGAACTAGGTCAGGTGGTTTTACACTATCTTAAGTGGATCCCGTCTTTTGAACTCGATGACAACCAATTTCACATCAAACAGAGCCACAACCTCCACTTTGGAGTGATCGAAATCCAGTAATGAAAACATGCCAACCTGAATAGGGAAATTCGGCCATACCTTTTTCTGTGTTGCCTTCAGCTCCTTGTTGATGCCTCCTGTCACTGTCTAATAGGCCACTTCTCTGCATACTAGCCGGTCTGGTAAAAATCGTGGGAGAGCATGGGGAAGAACCGAGCACCCAAAAACCCTAATGTAGAAGAAGTTCTCCTCAATAAACCAATCTGCTAGCTTACCCAGGGTTCCCATAATTTTTTCTGAAATCCGGGGAGGTGGGTGACCATACAGGGCTATATGAACAGGAACCACAACATTGTGACATATTTCATAAAAGAAATCCTTGGATTTCTCTTCCCATGGCTTGGAATGGTACAAATGAATGGGTTCGGCACTGGTCGAGGTCCAACTCCAATTCATCAATGGAAAAGGTGTCATGAAACAAAAGGCGTCCATTATATAGGCCGACATGTAAAAGGGGGCAGGTTGTCCTTTTGATTTCGTTGTTTTATATTTGGAAATCTCCTTGGCCAAGTTATCAGACAACATTTTGTCCCAATTGAAAGTGAAACCCTCTGCCACCTCGTGCATAATGGATACCCATTCCACCAAGAAATGCGTAGGGCTCTTCTTCACGAACAATTGACATAGCATCATGGCTACATGCACCATATGAGCGTCCAAGGACGTTGTGGCATATATACCATGAGCGTCGGTTCTGAATCTCTCCGGGTGCCCCCACCAAGACTTGATTATATCGTGACAATTCCTGGCATACTGGACGTATTCCTTTTGCTCGAACTCCAGAATGAACAACATTGTATGTATATCTAGGATTAGGGGAGAGTTTATACATTACTTGCAGATGTTCTGGTCGGAAAGAGCTGATAGAAACCTTCTGATGGTTGACGATGCTCCTAGTCTGGATGTCAACATGTTCTAAGGCCTAGCTTATCATGTCGTTATAAGGCATGAGCGTCGCTCGTGCCTCTATTTTGTGCAGCTCTAACTGTGCTATGTGTCTTAGTTTAGTTGTATAAGTGTCGTCCTCTTCTTCGACGAAGTCCTCCAGGAAATTGATGATTTCAAGTTCCATAATCTCGAAAAATTTAGTCCAATTTTTGACAGTGTTTGTGGCTCACGGCGTGGTGTCCGACAGAACATCCGCATTTGGGTTTGAATCCTCGCCCGCTGCCTCAGTATTTTTCGTCATTTTCCGTGGTGCCATAATTTCTAAGGAGACATAGTGAAATTACCTGTTGCAAAGAAAATCCGTGAGTCTTTCAAACAGATAAAACTTGCTAATTGCAGAAGGTGAAAATGAATTTGAAATCGAAGTGCTTTTATTCAAAACAGATTCATTGATTTTTGTACAGCTTCACTGACGAAAAACTTATTAACGTTAATGCAAATGTCTACCTGGTGATCCACAATCTGCGTTTGAATCATTATCCTTAATTAGTGATAAATGCCATCAATACTTCGACGATTCGCGTTCAGGAGTTTTAGATGTGACAGAGTGGAAACCTCCTGAATCCCGAATCTGCGAAAAGATTAATTTCTGAATAATCGCTTGTAAAACCTTAATTAATCATGTTTAAGATGATGCATTAACTTCAAGTGTTTCGGGAGTTCGGACTTTAGGGATTTTTGATGTATCTCGAGAAGAACTTCCCGAAACCCGAAATTACGAAGCAATTAATTATCAAATAATTGATTTGAAGTCTTAATTAATTGCATTTAATTTTATGTATTTCAGAAATTCGAACATCGGGGATTTTAGAATATGATAAAGGGAAAAAGTTTGAAATCCGAACCGCGGAGTCATTAATTATCTCTTGACCATGATCAACTTAGTTATTTAAACATTTAATACTTCAGCATTTTGGTACTTCGGTGACTCGTGAATTCGTTCTTTGTTAAACTCCTGAAGGATCATCTCCCGTAGTGATGTGATATAGATGATGTCACTTTGGATGACGTGTCGAGAAAAGAGAGGTGCCACGTGTTACTTGGAATCGTGTGAATCCATCAATGAAAAATTCAAAAATGGGTGCCACGTGTCAACTCAGGAAAGACTCGAAAGGTGCATGTGTCCTACGACTTGTGCTTTTAAAAGGTTTAGGAAAAGTCGCAAGCAGATACCTTCAGGCTTCGAAGTTTCAGAGTTTTGATTGTTTAAGACTTACTGAAACATCCGAAGAGCAAAGCTCTGAAGCGACCGTTAGATATTTACCTCTTTAAAATTTAGGCGGCTCCAAAACTTTGAAGGTATTAAGGTCATTCAATCAACAGGGAAAACTGATCAACGACAGATATCTTGCGCGCCTTATTATTAATTAACTAGCAATGAATTTGATTTAAAATTCAAAAGTCATTTTCTAAGTTTCCGTTTTCTTTGGGTAAAAATTATACTTTCATGAGGTGAAAAGTATAAAGCTCAAAAGTTCAGAATTGGAAGTGTTCCAACAAGTGGCATTAAGCTCTACTGAGGAAGAGTACATCAAAGCTAGTTTGGCAGCATGTGAGGCACTGTGGTTGAGGAAGTTGTTGTTTGGATTGTTTGGTGTGGAGTTGGAGGCTACAATGATACATTGTGCTAATCAGAGTGGCATAAGGCTCTCTAAGAATATTGTGCTTCATGATCGTAGCAAACATATAGACATTCACTATCAATTCCTACAAGATTGTGTGCAGAAGGGGCAGTGAGGCTTCAATACATCCAGACTAATGATCAGATAGAAGACATATTTACCAAGGAACTGAGCAGACAGAAGTTTGAGAAGTTCAAAGATAAGATGGGGTTGATGAAGAATCCCTTCCTCATTAAGAGGGAGTGTTGAGAAAAGTAACTTAGAAGGTATCCTTCCATGTGTGGCATCCTAGCATGGAAGAGGACAATGAAACTTAGCCAAGTTGATGTGTCAATCTCTTTCCTAAATTTTACTTAGGAAAAAGTCACTTTAATGTGTTATATTTTAATGTTGACTTATTGAGGCTTCAATACATTCAGACTAATGATCAAATAGTAGATATATTTACCAAGGCACTGAGCAGATAAAGATTGAGAAGTTCAAATATAAGATGGGGTTGATCAATAATCCCTTCCTCATTAAGAGGGAGTGTTGAGAAGAGTAACTTAGGTCTCCTTCCATGTGTGGCATCCTAGCATGGAAGAGGACAATGAAACTTGGCCAAGTTGATGTGTTAATTTCTTTCCTAAATTTTACTTAGGAAAAAGTCACTTAAATGTGTTATATTTTAATGTTGACTTATTGAGCACTTTTAATAGAGTTAAAAGTGAAAATAATTTAAGTGATGGTTCTTTTAATCTCGGTCATCCATCTCACTAAGAGGATGAGGGTTGATCTCAACCCTTTATATCTTTGGAGATAGGGTTTTCACTTGCTCAGTGAGATAAAAGAAATCGACTTGGTGGTTGGGGCGTATTATTCATTGAGAGAGGATGAACTTCATCTTGGAGGAGTTTGTTTGAGGGTTCGCTAGAAGAGAAAATTACAAGAAGGACAGAGAAGAAATCAAGCAAGGATCGACTTGTTTCCAAGGCATTTTGCAGAGGTTGTAACTTTCAGATCTAAGAGTCGTCGTACAGGGTGACGTAGGGTGACACAAGTCGTCGTACGCTTAGCGCAGAGGCTCATGCAAGCTTCATTCTTCTGTCATTTCGGTTCAAAGGAT
Organism: Picea sitchensis; assembly: GCA_010110895.2. Taxonomy (NCBI): domain Eukaryota; kingdom Viridiplantae; phylum Streptophyta; class Pinopsida; order Pinales; family Pinaceae; genus Picea; species Picea sitchensis. The sequence continues at coordinate 18,862 of SNQJ01S0019058.1, read as the reverse complement.
TGAGAGAGGATCATACAAGTGTATTGGAAGTGAAAAGTTGGAGTTTCACTCAGTCATTGGTTGGATCGATCCATTTATAAGAGATCTCTATATTCTTTTTGTTGCATAATAAAAATACGCAAACAAAAGAACGGGTTTTCCCATATTGGTTTTTTCCCAGGGTTATTTACCCAAAAATATTTGGGATTCTCATGGTTGTGATTGTTGTTATATTCTTCATTGTTGATCAGATTTGTTTTCTACTGTGCATTTAATATTTTGTGAAGAAACCTAGTTGTATATGCTCACACAGGCTTCATTTTTTAGTCATTTTGGTTCAGACAATTGAGAGAGGGTCGTACAGGTGTATTGGAAGTGAAAAGTTGGGGTTTCACTCAGTCATTGGTTGGATCGATCCATTTATAAGAGATCTCTATATTCTTTATGTTGCATAATAAAAATCCGCAAACAGAAGAACGGGTTTTCCCATATTGGGTTTTTCCCGGGGTTATTTACCCAAAAATATTTGGGACTCTCGTGGTTGTGATTGTTGTTATATTCTTCATTGTTGATCAGATTTGTTTTCTACTGTGCATTTAAAATTTTGTGAAGAAACCTAGTTGTAGCCACTAAAGAACAATTTCAGAAATTTAAATTAAAAGGAGGAAATGATTTCTGAGTGAAATATTGTTGAAAATATTGGTTCATTTTGTTGGGTCTTAGAAATTTCACAGCAAGAACCCAATCAAGGTTGCAGCGATAAAATGCACAATTAGTGAAGTAGAAATATTGAAGTATTATGATAAATTCCTCATGGAAATCATATGTGCGTTATGTCAAGGATTTCAAGAGTTTCTCATTCAAATGCTTCAATATTTTGCTTTGAAGAAGACTTTGTAAGATGCAGAAATTTCTTATGAGTTAGTATTGAATGTTGATTAAATTAATGGCATGTTTATAGTTTGTGTTGGGTGTGCAAAATTTGAATGTGCCTTTTGATGAAAGGAAGGAGGAAACTCTTTGATGAGAAAGCCCTTGAAAGAGCCACTATCACTCACGTTTTGTTAAATGAGTCCTTAAACAGTGTGGATTACAATGGGTCTGTATTCTTCTACCTTTGGCATATGTGTAAAGAGGCAAGGAAAGAAACAAACCTTGGGAACTAGGACTAATCAATGTCTTATCACTTCACTCCCAATTTTGGGGTTCTTGAGATCATCATAAGCTAGAGCATATTATGTTTCTTAAAATCTCCTAAAAGATTTGTGAAGGCCTTAGCACTATGTATCAAACACATTCTTCCCAAACTAGTGTGGATTGAACATGTTGACTTCGAATGGGGCCACTCCATATTGGCTAATGTTATTAAATTTTGGGAGGGCATGGAATGGGCCTGGTCCTTAGGCTTGGATGCTCTCTTTTTAAGATAGAATTTGAAAATGAATATGAGAGTGTGGAATGGTATTTCATCTTAGCCATGTTGAAAGCCATCATGGGTTTTGGTTCCTAATTAGTCAATGCAATTAAAACCCTCTTCGTTAATCATTTGTGTGCATATCCCTAAATAGATGTAAATCAAAGGGAATTGGATTTTTTCAAGACTATCATGCAAAGATATTCACTTGCCTTCACTCACTCTGTTTTAGCTACAAAAACTTTGGGTTATCTTATATATAAAAAAAGTGGGCAAATGCATCACCAAGGACACGTGTCTACCCAATCCTAGTTACGGGCAATTGGTTTATGGTCATTTTGTTGATGATTCCTTCTTGAACATTTGGAGGATCAATCCTCATGGGACAACACTATAGAGTGCTTAGAAACATTATGCGTTGCTTCAAGTTCCAATACCCAATGTTATAGGTAAATTCAATGCCCAATTCCTATTGGCTTGAGGGTCAAAGTTGGAACTAAATTCAACCTTGCCAAATTTTTAAGTTTATCAGGATACCCTTTGCTTTCCAAGCCTCACTTACGAAGATGTGACAAGTATTAGTATAGAGGGAAAAAAAGGTGAAAACTAGATGATTAAACCATTGGCCTTAGTAACACAATTCTAAATATGAACTGAAGTGCTTGTTGTCACTTGTGTATACTCCTAATATTGTGTGCCCTCCATGAAAGTCTATCAAATGCTAGAAGAGGCTCTAAGAAATAATCTATGGACCAATAGCTTTGGTACCAAAGGCTTCCATCAAAGGCTAGAAAAGGCTCTAAGAAATGTTCTATGGGCCAATAGCTCTAGTACCTGTTATCGCTCAGTTTGTAGTTTAGGTCAAGTAGCTGAAGGGTAAAAGTCAAACTGGCGTAACAGGAGCTTCCCCACCCACTGTCACCTCGATGGGGGGCTCTTTCTATTTAGGGTGGCTAAATCCAAGGGAGACGTCCCTGGCAATCTGGGGTTTTGAAAGGAAAAGGCTCAAAGGATTAAGGCTAGTTTTCCCTTTCACAGGTTGCCGCCAAGAAGATAGTCAAAATGAAGAAATACCACAGAAGAGGTATCTGTTTGCGAGACAAGGCAACAATAAAACTAATACATGCAGTAGTGGTTAGTACTTCGTAGATCAATGACTATCAACATTCAATGTATATGAGCATAGACAGCAGTAAATATTGACGAAGTCAATGTTTGCAATAATGACAATGGCTTATAATATTACTTCTCAATAAATACCATAATGATATAGCATCCAATAGAAATGATTAATCCTTGAATTAACACAATGCATTAAATATCATTAAGTGCTCATATATAACAGGATTGCTGCGTCACTATGCTAGAGATGACGTCA
>SNQJ01S0019057.1:113041-124544 GCA_010110895.2 Picea sitchensis | reverse complement strand
GCAAGTGAAGTTTTACGGGTTTTTATGGTGATAAGAGACAGGGGAGAGATGTATTTCTCTCACGCAGAGCTCATTCTTTTTGAGCAGTATTGCCGACCCCAGGCCAGGACCGCAAAGGAAGCAGTCGACCTGCAACTACAGCCCCACCCCATACCCAACCCTCCAGGGGTTGTCACTATGCCCAGGCTCAGAGGTAAGTCGCGCCGGGGGGCAACCTGGTACAGGGATGAATCCCGACGAAAGCGCATCCAACATTTTGAGAAAGCTCTCACACTGGCTTCCATTCGATGGAAGAGAAGTCCATGGTCGCCTCCCATGGCAATTGTTGAAGAAATCAGCCTCGAGGAGGCAATGCAAACTCACCCTCCCATTGTACACTCAGAAGAGCGCAAGGCACAACCCGAAGCACACCTGGAGAAACACAGTGTCGCAGAGGAGGACCTCTATCCACCTTGCATCGTTGAGGAGGAAGAAACACTCGGTGACACCAAAGAACGGGTGGAGGATAAGCGGACACCGCCTCGACCACAGGGAGACTCCAGCGCAGGCACAGCAAAGCACTCGGGCATGAGGACCTCTGGCGACCAGGGACGGATGGACCAGGCCACCTTCTCAGCACTCTGGCACCTACCACTCGTCTTTGAGCTTCGCAGCATGCTCGACGACCTGGCCTTTCGTCTAGCAAGGATGGATCAACGGATAGACATGCTCTTTGCAGCACTCTCGAAGAATGCATCGAAGAAGCAGTGCCCAACATGCGCACAGGAGTACTCGATTCCAGCAGGATGGCGTCGGGCGGGTTACAAGCGAGCGAGCTCGAGCAAACAGTTCAGCAGGGGTTCTGGTTAGAAGTTTGTATGTTATTTCGGTTTAGTTAGTCTGTAGCAGTTCCCTTATGGTTAGATATGATCACTTTTTTGAAACTTAATGGCACTATCGCCTTGGTTTCCCTCGGGCAGGGCATGCAATTGTACTTTTTGTTAATTGTATTGCACATGGCACAGGAAACTCAGTTGTCCTGGTTTCCTCCTCAGGCAAGACAGTTGGTGTTACCACCCGTCACTGTATACTTTGGCTTTTTGATAATATAACAGGTTCCACCGATTTATTTAAAAAAAAAAAAAAATTGAAAAACCTAAATTAAAAATAAATAAATAAAGTTTTAAAAAATTATCTATTTTTGAAAATAAAACTTTAAAAAAATTGAAAGAAAAAAAATCAAAATAAATAAATTAAATTAAAAACCAAACCTAAAAACAAATTAAAACAAAAAAAGAAATAAATAAGTTGAAATACCAAACCGAAAAGGGAAAAAACCAAACGGCGGATGGGGAGATTATTGGAATCGTCCCCTTGCCCCCACCCAAATTGCCATTTTTTATTTCTTTTATTTCTTTATGTATTTATATTAATTTCTTTTATTTTGCTTTTTATTTTAGTTATTTTATTTTTTTAAATTTGTATTTGTTGGTTTTTAGGTGTGTTTATTTTAAGTGTTTTTTATTTATTTTTTTGAATTTTGTTTTTAGCGACTTATTTTGATTTTTTTTTAATTAAAAACATCATTATATGTAAAAAAAAAAAATTGTAGTATGTAATTTTTTAAAAAACCAATTGTCATTTTTTAATTTGTTTTGGGAGTTTTTTTTTTCAATTTATATGTAAATTAATAAAATTCAAGCACTTCATTTAGGAGTCAATTTTAGGATTTTTATTCATCGTAGTGCTAGTTGTCAAGGTGACAATTTCAATGGAATCGTAATTTTAACTTAGAAAATAAAATTGATACTATTAGAAGCATCATTTAACGATTTGAGGGTTAATTTTCAAAATGGTGTTGGTTGTCAACACTGTGATTTCAAACAAATTTAATCACCCCCCAAAAAAAGAGTGCTAACCGTAGCACATTTTTTTTATTTGGGTGTTGATTTGGTGTTTTTTACCCAAAAATATGGGTTTTTTCCTGCCAAAGTTCTCCTTTTGAGGTCACAGTTCGCATTAGGGTGGTAACTATATTAGAATTGTTTGTGCAATTGGGGTAACAAATTGTGCAAGGTAGTGAGAAAGTAATGTTTTATGTAACTTATGTTGTTTTGGAAGTATTTCAACCTAGCACATTTGAAGAAGCCACAAAGAACCTAAATGGAAAGTTGTCATGAATGTGGACTGATGCGTTGATAAAAAACAAGACTTGGGTTCTGTCAACATTTCCTCCAAGGAATAACTCCATTGGTTATAAATAGATTTATAAATTCAAATATAAATCAAATGGTTCTTTGGAAAAATATAAAGCTCATATTGTCGTCAAAGGATATGCACAAGAATAAGGGGTAGACTATGAAGAAACATGTGGCCCTATTGTAAATATGGTAACCTTTCGACTGGTCATCTCCATTGTTGCTTATTTTGGATGGAAGGTATGTCAAATGGATCTTAAATTTTCCTTCTTGAATGGAGACTTAGACAAAGAGGATACAACCACAAGGGTTTCGAGTTTCTAATAAAACATCAAATTTTTCGATTGGTAAAGTCCTTGTATGGACTCAAGCAGGCTCCTCAAGTCAGACATTTCAAACTTGATCAGTATCCTAGAGATTTTGGATTCATAAAAACCTATTTTGAACCCACTCTCTATGTCAAAACAATGGTGATGACATAGTGATATTAATTTTGTATGTTGATGTTCTTGCCTTCACTAGAAGCAACATCGACATGATTCAATAGGTGAAATCTAATATTTGTCCTATTTTTTAAATGACTAATTTAGGCCTACTTCATTATTTTTTAGGTGTAAAGTTTTGGAAATCTAATCACAGTATCTTTGAATCACAAATAAAGTATGCCACAACTCTCTTAGAAAAGTTTATAATGATTGAATGTAATCTTACATCTACACCTATGGAAGTTGGGATAAAACTCTCAACTTACACCAACCCATGATCAGTTAATGAGTCAATGTATCAAAAATTGGTAGGTAGTTTGATTTATCTTACTACCACCCAAACAAATATATATATTGCAATAAGGTGTCTTTCTCAATCCATGTCTAAGCCTCAAGAGGTACATTGACAAGCTACAAAATGAGTCCTTCTATATGCCAAAGGGACCCTTGACTTTGGCATTCTATATCATATTTTTTGACTTCATGTTAGCAAGGTATAATGATTCTTATTGGGCTCAATCAGTTGATACAAGAAATTCAATAACAAGTTATGTGTCCACTCTTGGTTCAACGGTAATTTCATGGTAGAGTAAGCTACATCCTATAGTTGTCTTAGCCTCCATTGAATCATAATAAAAGGAAGTCGTTAGTACAGGTTGTGAGGCAATATGGTTATGAAGAATATTGGTCAATCTTCAATTTGACCAAACAACACCAACCTCTGCTTTATGTTACAATCAAAGTGTTCTCAAGATGGTGAAGAACCCAACCTATCATGCCAGAAATAAGCATATTGAAGTTCATCATCATTACATCAAACAATTGGTTGATAATGAAGACATTTGTCTTTATTATTGGCCTACAATAGAGCAAATTGTTGACATAATGAAAAAAGCACTTGATAACGATAAGTTTGTCATGTTTAGAGATAAACTTAGAATTGTATATGGTTTGGTCATTAAAAGGGGGTATTAGACTCCTTATTTAGCATGCATAATAATGGCATCAACAAATTCTTTTTGCATCCAAATTATTTAGGCTATAGTTGTTATTATCTATTTGGAATATTGTTCATTTGGGAATAGTTTGTTATTAAAGAATGATAGTTTGTTATAGGTTTCATATGGGTATATATTTGATCTAATGCATTGTAATCCATGATTCGATGACTTCAATATCTTTTGTTAATTAATCTTATACTAGAAAAGCATATTCAGATTGTGTCAATATCATGCTCCAAGGAATCCCATGTCTAATGTATTCCATGTGAAATTGTGACCTTCGTAAGGACATAAATGAATAGGAATTCATAGATGCCATATGGGGATTAGATCCCTACAAAGCACCAAGTCTAGATAGATTTACTATCCATTTTTACCATGCATATGGGAATATGATAAAATTTGGTTTGTGCAGGATGTTAAATGGGACAAAAAGAAAGTCAAAAATATGAGCAAGCACAAACTCTTTATTCCTATCTTTAATCCCCAAGGAATCAAACCCTTCCACTTTCTTATGGCTCTGACTAATCTCACTTTGTAACACTTTCTTTAAAATCCTTATAAAGATTATTTCCAATTAGATGAAGAAGATTATGCCTAAGTTAGTATCTAAAAATCAAGGAGGGTTCATTCAAAAAAGACAAATTGTAGATAGTATCATCTTAGTCCAAGAAGCAACTCATTCTAGTAGAATCTAGAAAGAAACAAGAATGATTATCAAAATGGAAATAGCAATGCAGTCGACTATGTACGTCATTCTTTATTGTTTTGTGTTCTCAAAATATTTAGTTTTGTTGATTCATTCATAAACTGGATCAATGCATGCATTATCTTCCCATGGATAGCTCCATTTGTCAATGGGTGGTCCACCTCATTCTTTCAAAGCAATAGAAGAATGAGGCAAGGATGTCCTATTTCCCCCCTTCTCTATATCACCATAGCTAACTCTTTCAGATGAAGACTAGACCAAGGAAGAATAATAGTCAATTTGCAAGGAATATCCATTATGTGAGGAGTAAAATAAATAAATCATTTTGAATTTGTCAATGACATTCTCCTATTAAGATGAGATTCAATGATAATTGCATAAAATTTCAAGGTGGTGATGCATCAATTCATGGAATCTTTTGGAGTCCATATCAATAAAATAAAAGGTAGTATTTATAGCTGGAATTCTAGCCTCCTAGTAATGAATTTTGTTGCTAGGATCTTAGATTTGACCTATATTCATAACTGGTCTTCCTTTAAATATTTGGTGATTCCCATCATGCTTGGATGCCTAAAGGCTACTGATTGGTAGAGTATAATCCACAAGATTCAAAATAAAATGTAGTTGTGGGGTTCTTATTGGCTCAACCATATTGGTCGAGTCACTCTAATCAAATATGTAATATTTTATTTCCCTTTGTTCCAATGGTCTATAATTCTTGTTCCAGTTGGGATTATGAAAAGCATTAGAAGAGATATCATGAAACTTTTATGGCAAGGAGGTGAGAGCTACTCTAAGAAGTTTCACTTAGTCAACTAGAGTACAGTAACAACCCCACTGGCTTGAGGAGGCATTGTAATTAAGGAACCTTAGAAAATGAATGTAGCAATGGGAGCCAAAATACTTGGGAGGTTAGTGTCTGGAAATAAAATGTTGTGGAAGTCCATTCTACAAAATAATAATAATAATAATAATAATATATATATATATATATATATATATTGCAAGAAACTCACCTAGGTGCATCAATTCATTGATTCTAGAAGTAAAATGTTCCTAAATTTGGAAGTTGTGCAAAGCTACATTTCACCTTATCCAATGTCACATTTCATGGATACCTAGAAATGGAAATCAAATTAGGATATGGGAATATATGAATCTTAGCAAGCCACCTTTGAATCAAATCCAAGAGCTTAGTGCCATGATAGAATGGATGCAATACCATAATATCTATATATTGTTTGATATATTTCATTGGGTTAGCTTCACATCTAGCTTATGGAGGAACTAGAAAAATATGAATAACTAGAGCATTTAATGGAAGAATGGAACATCCTAGTAGACAATGTGAGTGGTGAAATGCCTCCTAGAAAATAAATTGCATATTGCATAGGTTGGGGACCATGTGGAAAACCATACATAGTAAATTAAGGATACATTATCTAGACTGAAGAGGGAATCCAAGCTCCGAGATCAACAATTTGGAAAGGATATGGTTTGTCAAAGGTCAATATCTATGTTGGACTCTAACTCATGGTAAGGTATTGATCACTGAAAATTTGAAGAAAATGGGAATACAAGGACCTTCAATATGTCCAATATGCTCTCAAAATGAGGAAACTTTAACACATCTATTCATGGAAAGTGAATTCACAAGGCAAGTGTGGAGCTTAGCGTTCATAGATTTAAGCAACACAACTAGAAAGAGGTGTTCCAGCTATGGCATAAAAATATGATGGTACCTTCCAGAATAAACCTGTGTTAAAAATATTTTGGGTGGCTACTCCATTATTTTTATCCTGGGAATTTTGGCTGGCCAACAACAAATTCATCTTCCAACAAGAAATTATTTCTCCAAGAAAGGTAGTAGTGTGGGAACATGGTCTTCTCCATGATACTTTGATTTCTAAGGGGGTGAATGGTAAAATTCATGTAGCTTCAGAAGTTGAATAAAGGTAATGGCTAAGGAAAATACTCTCAACGGGAATAATTCCCCCCAAAGTTCATTCAAGTAGACCAAGAAAGTTTGCATAATGGAAATTAAGACATTTAGAAGAAGGTATGTAGAAATGGATCTCAAATGTAAATCAACATTTTCTCTTCTTTGATGGAGCCTCCCTACCTAAGGGTATTTAGGAGTTATTTAATTAATGTATAAGTCCATCCTCTTTAAATAAGACCCACTAGGTAGCCGATGTGTGGTTACATGATGTAAATGGGTCATCCTTATTGAATAAGGTCCACTAGGTAGTTGGTACTCATTAACATTGGGACCATGAATGGTTAGGATTTGGGTTGTGAGAAACTATTTATAGAGGTAGGAAGGTATGTTTTCGTCACAGTGGGAGAAGGAGGATTAGTGGATGCAACATTTTTATTAATTTTAAGAGGATAAAATCTTTTTGTAGTACGTGTAGCATGAATTTATTCTACGACTTCCTCTTCTTCCTCAACCTTTTCCATCTTCACAATTAGAAAGAATTTCCCATAGCACCATTGTTGATTCACTTTCTTCTTTAACTTCTTCTCCAACGTATTCAGTTGCAACATCTTATTGTGTACCTTCACTAAATATATGATCAATGACATTTATGAAGTCTAAACAAGTTTTCTCTAAATGGTCTATTCGATGGATGCAACGGAAATGATCCATAACCGTGTCATCAAATTCACAAGTTTGTTCACCACAAATGTCTCAAGTGGTTTAATAGATGCAACTATCATTTTTTTATGAAAAGGCGTGAAAGTACTTTTCCCATAAGTTCCTTCTCTTGTTTTCTTCTTCAAATAAAAAATGTCATTTGACATTTTTTGATTCACTTATTGTAAATTTTCCATGTCTGTAGTTGAATCATTGTCCTTAGACTCGACATTTTGAATTTGTCAACAACAAGGACTTCTTTAGATTTGAAGTGGATGAATTCTTCTTTTCTTCCAAAGTTGGGTTTCCCTTCAAATTTTCCATTTCCTTTTTTACTTTGTGAGCATCTTCAAAATTCATCGTCAATGTATCATTCCCTACTCTTTTAATAAACATGGCAATAGATAGTGGAATAGTAGCAGAATAAAACTCTATCAATATATCTTCTATTGGATTTGAATCTATTGGAATTTTATTCAACAAAGTGGTGAATCTCTTATTAAAGTTGTGTATCCTTTCCTTTGACTCCATCTTCATTCTTGACAATTGTAGGAATAAAGTAGTAAGCGTTGTTTCATCACCAAATTTAGCTATAAACACAATTTTGAAATCTTTCCAACCTGTGATAGTTCCAACTACCAAGTTATAATACCAAGTAGATGTTTTATTCTTGAGAGTATAAGGAAATAAGTGGCATTGTAAGATCATGTTTATAAGAAAACTAGTGTTTTAATTTGTAAATAAAATTAGGGCATTAACTTTGCTACAAACTCTTGTAATTTCTTCAAACATAGCATATACACACCAAAGTACACATAAATGGAAGAGATAACAGGGGAATTTTATTATTACAGGATCATTGAATTCAATTTATAAGCAAAAATGGTTGGTATGGTAGTTGCAATACATCAATAATAACAAACATAACCTTGAACAATGCATTATATCTTCAAACAAAACACCAAGATGAAATTGGATTGATGCTCTGATGGAAACCCTGGATGGATTCCCCTCTTTGTTTAACTAGGGTCGATAGTCTCACCACCGAAGTCAAACTCCAATGAAAGGGTTTTTCTAAAACCCTAATGAAAACGTCGGCTCACTGAGCACTCCAAAAGAAATAATCACCAAATATGGCATGCCCAAATGACTTGCTCTCCTCCCCTTTTAAAGGCTATGTGGATATTTCCAAAGAGATCTAACCCAACCTTCTCAAAGCTTCTAGAAGATCACTTTATTTAATAAAGTGACTTTATCAGGTTATTTTTATTAAGTCACTTAAAATTAAATAATAATTGATTAAATATTAGTTTCCAAATTTAACTTTAGGCAACATAATGAAATAATTAATTAAATATTTAATTTTTCCAAAAATGGGACATTACAAATCCTCCCACCCCAAGATTGCTTGTCCTCAAGCAATGTTATCACAATCTAATGCTCTATCCACGGGGCTTGTCTCAAAGTGATACATGGGTCCCAAACCTTCCTGGACAATGTGTATCCTTTTCTCCTAGAACGAACCTATGAGGTGTTATCGCAATATCCTACCTGATTGTTCCTAATCAACCAAGAGAGAATAAGTTGTATGAACTCAATCAACTCCTCAGAATATCACTCCTCCCAACAACCAAACCTATGTAAAACAAAAATCCCATCGGTGTCGGATGTCAAGTTGTTAACAACTGTGATCCCAGGGTCCCATACCACTTTCAAAGAGATGCCACCTTGTTGACGTTTCACTACTCTGATCATAATCATTTTCTCATCACACTCTCACTGCACTCTCCACTCCTGGAAATCCCTATCATGGACGCTACACAACCAAGGAATCTCAAAGTCCATCAATCCATGGTTGTCCTCGATCCCAATGATAAAATCAAGGACTCTGTCAAGACGTCTCCCTGGAGGAATCGCCTCAAAGATCCACCATACACCACCATGTGTCAACGAGGACTCTTGTATATTGTTGCACACCATCGTGCCCTCCTGCACCATCATGTATCAGGTATGTGTTACTGGACCCAACACTCTATTAATTATTAATGAACATGTATCCCAGAGTGTGTCCATATATGTCATGTATTTTTCTACCCAGTCCAAGTATGGGTATACTCCTCGTGGCCTAGTCCACAAGGAATGTTCTCAACTATCTCCTATGCATCTGAGCTTAGAACCTCTAATGAGATCTCTAAATGAAGGGTCCATGATCCCTGCAATTCCAACTCAGAGCGCAATCCAAACTCTCCTTGAGTACTTGCAACTCATAATGCTCATCCCTCTCAATATGCATGGCACACATGCCCTCCTGTGTCATTTCTACCAAAGATGATGGAGTCCCTGCTATAGGTGGTGAAGAGTGTGCCACGCTCAACTGATAACGCATCTCCTCAACCTCTCGGTCCTTGTCCTCCACAAACTTGAGAGAAAGGTCCATATCCATAAACAACTACAATTAATCTGACTTCAGTTGTTCTAGTGCCTCCATGATGATGCGCAATTGGGCACTAGTGACTCCACATACTATCTCAGTGTGCCACTCCTCCATCTAGGCTCTCCACAAAATATCCTCAATGAACCTACAGGCTCCATCGGTTCTAGTCAACACATGTGTAACATGATCCTCGATCACCAACAAGAGATCCTCCAAGTCATGCATTGCTAAAGGCCTCTTCCCTACCACTTCCAACTGGCATAATTTTTCATCTGTAATAGTGCTCCCCTCATCCACATAGTAGAAATCATAAGAAAGGACGGGAGATTCCTCCTCCTCGTACATAGGTGTTATCTCAACTCCATCCTCACCCGCAATCCCAACACATGTGTTATCATGACCATCATTGGTGCTAGTGTCATGGGATCCACTGGCCAATGCCAATGCTGCACTAGATGTTGTTGTGTCATCCCCCTCATAGTCATCATCATTGGGACCAAATGTTTCCCCTTCCTCCTCGGTACTAGTGGAAATCTCCATCAACACACTAGCATCAAAGATCTCATCAATGTCTACCGCTCGGTCATCTTCCATGTACACATCCCTATCATGGCCATCTACATGCTCCAAATAGTCAACCTAAGGTCTTCCCAAGTTCTTGTCCTGATGTGATGTTTTTGCTTCATCAACGGTTTTGAATCCTTTTACCACCTCCCTGAACCACTATGAATGTCATTTTTCTGATACTCTTGCATGAGTTTCCAAATGTTTTCCCTAAGTTCGTCAAAGGTTTTCATCTTCCTCAAACCCAATTAAATCTGATGTGAAATATGATTATTTTTGTTGGGCAGTTCCATCAAACACTTTGACTAATTGACCAAATGTCTTCCCATGAATGACTTCTTTGCCATCCCCAATGAAAATTTGTATTTGTTACAACCATGATATGAATATGGTTAGGTTGTTTCAAATTGCTTAGATAACATTATGATTATAGTCTCAAACCAACAAGGATCTGATTGGATGGTTTGCACTCATTCCTTCACTGAAAACTTGCATCTACCCATAAATTAAAACTATGTTTTGTTGTGTTTAACCTCTATAAGAAGATATGGTCCTTTTTCCAAGGTGTCTTGCTCATACACCAGTGTTGTCGCTGAAAACAACTTGCCCGGGTAGAAATATAAGTTGCATACAAGTAGAAACTCTTGCATTATCTCCTGAAAAGGTGTTGGTCATCACTGATATTCTTCCCACAATAATGTCAACTAATACCATTGATGTAAAACAATAGATATTTAATTAATTTATTCCAACATAAAAAGATAACAACAGTTGTAGAAACTCACAGGGATTGCTTACAAATACAACAGTATATGGGAAGTAGATAATAGTCTAAATCACTCCTAATATAGCACTGAATATACCCATCCACACAACGTCCTTCCAAAAATCTCTCGACCCAAATACATAGGAACTTAACCAATGTTGTTGCATTGTCTCTTTGTGTCTCATTCAGCCATAGAACAATAGGAGAATCGACTCACACAGGAAGAATAATGTTCAGAATTGATAAAACTTGGCCCTAGGAGTAAATTTGACCCTCTGGTCACAGGAAATGTGCTCAGAACAAAAAAATATATCAGACCAAGGAAAAGCATGACCTAGGAATATAAAAAAAAAGCGCGTTCAAAGTATGAGATTAGTTGCCCAACAAGTGTAGATATGCTCAGAAATGAGGGAACTCGTCCCCCTTAGTGAAATAACTCAGCCCAATTGGTCCAGATAGTAGGATAGTGTTGTTGTGTACACCATTGTAATATCCTTTCTCTATTAGTATGGATCTCTTTGTTCTATATGTGGTGTGAAAATTTCTTCAAACTGCTATGACTGGGAATTTTGAATTGATAATTTCTCAAATAGTTTGTAGACCCATTTAACACATTTTTGTTAGCCTATGGCTTACCTTACCAATCACTAAGTCTAATTGTCACCTATATTTGTATAATTCATTTAGGATATTAGTAATATATCCTCAAGTGATGACTAATGAGTT
>SNQJ01S0019057.1:87745-108256 GCA_010110895.2 Picea sitchensis | reverse complement strand
TAACCTAGCAGAGGACAAGAGGTTCCTTCTGCATTGCAGCTTGGCATTTGATTGAGTTGTCAGGCATTTTAAGGGATGTGTGAGACTAGAAGTTGATTCACTTCTCTTGGTTCACTCTCATCAGATTGGATTTTACATTAAGTGAACAAATTGCATGCATCCTGGATCGCATGATTAAATAGTGAGATTTTTTAGAGATGCCAGACTTTGGAAGGATTATGGTTCAATGACTTGCAATTGAATCATACACATTATACATTGGGATGTTGTTGGACACCTAAAAGTGTCAAGATTGGTTAGTGGTTATCCAAAAACCATCAGATACATGGTATCAATTGGTCAATGGTTATCCCAAACCACAGATTCAGAGAGCACTTTCAGTGATACACTGATAGTTGAGTTGTGATACTACATGTTCACCAATTAGTAGAAGACATTAGATTCTTCTAGCTCAAATACTTGGCAAAATGATCGAATTGACAAGTAATCAGGAAATGTTCAAATATTGTAGTTGTTCACTTCCATATCTCAGCTCTCTTCTAATTCATTTCATATGAACAAATTCAACATCCAAATTGGCGGTTTTTCAGGCAATTCTTCATTGAGGCTTAGCTCAGGAGTTTCAGTATGAAGACTTGGAATTGATATCAGTTTATGCTTTATTGTTGGTATTATTGATCAGACTTGTGATTGAGGGAGGGAATGTTATCCTATGGCTTACCTTACCAATCACTAAGTCTAATTTTCACCTATATTTGTATTATTCATTTAGGATATTAGTATTATATCCTCAAGTGATGACTAATGAGTTAGTTAATATTGTCGAGCCTAGTCATCATGCATGATTTTAGGATCTAGAGCAAATATGTCTATGAGGTAGCATCACCCATTGTACTATAAATATGTAACATTGGAGTGAATACATTAGAGAGTTGGCTAGTGAGCCTTTTCCGCCGTCTTGTTGTTTCTGTCTATATTTTATCAATTTTTGGCACACTCATTTGTAAAAAAATTACCACAATGACATCTAGAGCAGAGGAATCAAAACTAACATCATATATATGATAAATGTTTGATTCTTATTAATAAGGAGCTAGGTTGTTATAATAGTGATAAGTTCTCCAAGTCTCATTCTATTACAATTGTAAATAATCAAGAGATAGTTGGAATGTATAAATATAAATAGACCACAATAAGTAGGAGAACAAGAATGTGAGTGTAAGTGCACCAAAGTTGTAGCAATGACAGAGATAAGAAGCAATCGCCTAAAATATATCAGTCAGCATATAACGGAGTCTGTTGAGGTGAATAACTCGATACCTAGTTTGAGTAATGTGCCCCACTAAGAAATATGTAGTGATCACAGAAGTGGGGAATATGTAGAGAGTGACTGCACCTTATTTCTCACCCCCAGACAGCAGAAAATCGTTCCCAACACAGCAGCAAGACACGCTCACAAGGGTGATTTATCCACTGGGTAAACTCAGCCAAAGAAGACTTGTTTCCAATGTAGATAAATGGCAGTGAAGGCAGCTTTGTACAAGTGTATGCACCCAACAGTTAAAAAAAACACCTAGAATGAAGACACTCAGCCCAAACACATAGAATTTGACCCCCTTTATGCAAGTCGACCTCTATACTTCCCAAAATCAACCTTGAGATGGAGGAAATCAACTCAACATTGAAGTGACTCGCCCAGCAAAGAGAGTATGTCCATTTTTTGGAGATATTTCTCCTTCTTTCAATCAATACGGCCAGTACAGGTAAGGAAACGGCCCAACATAGGGGAAATATGAGATCTCAAAAGGATTTTTGGCCCTTTCACAACCCAACTCGGACTCTGCAGTCACAAACTCAGCCCAACTATCAAATAAATTCGTCCATAGAGCTACCACGACTTCTCATAGCCAAAAAGTCTCCCAATCAATGAGAAAATAACCTAGGAATGAAGTCGACCCTTCTAGGCTTCAGTCTAGTGTCTTGGTTGCTCCCCCATGCAGAGATAACATCCCACAATAATTAAAACGAGCCAGAAATGATCAACTCGACCTCCCACATAAGAAAATGGCTCAATCACAGAAAACAAATGTGCCCAACACATAAAGGATTGTGCCCAGAAATTAAAATATGGTGCCCAACAATATGGACTTGACTCTCTCATGAAGATTTCACCTAAAATTAGAGGATTTGACTTAGCAATTAAGAACTCAGCCAAATGAAGACCTCAGATCTGCTACCGAATGGAAGACAACCGTAAAAATGCAGCCACTAACCAAAACAATAACTCATCCCATAGAAGCATGATGAATAAATTTGAATGATTTTTGTTATTCGAAAATAACCTGATGATGGCCCTTTGGTAACCTCCATAGTTGTCGAAGATCATGCTCTAATACCACTGTAAGATCTTGTTTATAACAAAACTAGGGTTTTAATTTGTAAATAAAATTAGGGCATTAACTTTGCTACAAACTCTTGTAATTTCTTCAAACATATCATATACACACCAAAGCACACATAAATGGAAGAGATAGCAGGGGCATTTTATTATTATGGGATCACTGAATACAATTTTATAAGCATAAATGGATGTTATGGTAGCTGCAATACATCAATAATAACAAACATAACCCGGAATAATGCTCGATCTCTTGGAACAAAACACCAAGATGAAACTGGACTAAAGCTAAATTGGACTGAAGCTCCAATGGAAACCCTGGATGGATTCCCATCTTTGTTTAACTAGGGTGGATAGCCTCACCACCGAAGCCAAACTCCAATGAAAGGGTTTTGCTAAAACCCTAATGAAAACATCAGCTCACCGAGCACTCCACAAGAAATAATCATCAAATCTGACATGCCCAAATGACTTGATCTCCTCTCCTTTTAAAGGCTTTGTGGATCATTCTAGAGAGATCTAACCCAACCTTCGCAAAGGTTCTAGAAGAGCACTTTATTTAATAAAGTGACTTTATAAGATTATTTTAATTAAATCACTTAAAATTAAATAATAATTAATTAAATATAGTTACCAAATTTAACTTTAGACAACATAATGAAATAATTAATTAAATATTATTTTTTTCTAAAAAGGGACATTACACGCATGCCACATTAAGCAACGAATGACATTGATAAGGTGGAGTTCTCGAAAGTATAAGGAAATAAGTGACATTCCTCACATTAAGCAAAAAAAAACAACTTTAATAAACTTCTTAATGTGATCCCATGGAGGGCTTGACTTATATGGATCAAACTTAGGTAGAAATATATTTGCATTCTTAGGTAGATCATGGGTACGGCCAACACATTCTTGCATCTAGAACCAACTAAGAAAGTTGAAGAATGGGTTGATGTCCTTTTTCATAAGTATGTACACAACCTATTCAGGGTTAGAAAAGAACAAATTGTCAACCTAATGTCGATGATAGTATGGTCGAAAATTAATCTTCATATCGTAGAGTGTAAAATTATGAACTTTTGTATTTAGAGGGAGCAAATGTTCCCAGTAAAAATATATAATGTATTTCATATTAAGGCGAAGTTCTCGAGTAATGACACACAATAAAGTATTGTTAGGAGTCATAATAGTCGTGCCACTTTACATGTTAGATTTTTTTCCAAGTAATATATCTCAGGGAAAACCCTCTAGCACTTCTCCTTGTTTTAAGGATGGTACCTAGGGTAAATCCTAAATTCTTTAGGGCACAAGACTAGGTCAACAACGAGGCTTAAAGTCATTAAAACAATATACTTGTTAAAAGCTCAACAAGTCACTTGTGGAAATTGAACTTGGGTGGGGAGGATAACACCCCTCCTCTCAATCATTCAAGCTAAACCCAATTGATCATTCTGTATGTTAGATATGTGATCAATATAATATTTAGATGTTAATGTTTAGCTCCACCGTAACTACATAATGAGACACGATATAAAGGTATGAAATATGTCCCTAAAACATCATTATTGTAACATTATATCTTTATTTTGTCTTCATTGTCATCTTTATTATCAATATCTCGTGGATGTTATGTTATAGCTTAACAATGAAGATTGTTTCCAAAGAATTATTATTTTGAGATAGATTTCTCTAGATTATTGATTTTCACCCTTATAGACAATTGTTTGTTTTCTTGAGTTTAGTTAGGAAATGTGTAAAATTATGTTAGTTTACACCTTATCTATTGATCTGTCACAAATGGGTTTCAATTCTCCACTATGAAAACTCGAAATTTGTAAATATCTTAAAACTACAAGCAAATGAAGGAATTTATCAACAAATTTATCAACAGGTTTCAATTTAAGACTATGAAAACTTGAAAATTGTAAATATCTTAAAACTACAAGCTAATAAAGGAATTTATCAATAAATTATGAATGCCATCCTGCAATTCTTCCCTTGAAACTCTTCATCATGTGCATCTTAGATTATATTCAAAAGATATCTTCAAAATAAAAAGAAAAAAGAAAAGTCATGTTTTCTTAAGTACTTTCTAATATTGGTTGTTCATATTGTAGATCATTGTTTGGTTTTTAATATTGGTTGTAAATCATTGTTTAGTTTTAATATTGATTGTTCATTTTGTAGATTATTATTTGCTTTTAAAAATAATGTAAAAATTTATTATCCAAATTCAATTTACATGGTAAAAGTTTGTTAGCCAACTTCGATCTACATGGTAAACTTTTGTGTATTGTCTAGAGTAATTTTTTAATTTTCCTTACTTTCATTTTCTTCATAGTAAATTTTAAAAGTTTGTTAGCCAACTTCAATCTACATGGTATACTTTTGTGTATTCACTAGACTGATTTTTTTTCTTTTCCTTACTTATCATTTTCTTCATGGTAAATTTTATTCAAAGTTGAGTGTTCTCATTGAGAAGATTCAACATTGAGAACTTAACTTTTTACTTTATAGATAACTTCTCAATATACTTTTTCTCAACTTTCCTAATATACTTTTTCTTAACTTTCCTAAGTTGTATCTCTAGCTTGAGAACAATTTTTTTATACTTATTTAACTTTTGAGTTGTTAGAGAATTTTATATTTAAAAATTTAGTTTTTAAGTTAATTTTTCAATGTCAATTTTGCTATTTTCTTTTAGTTTGTACTTTGCTTATCTAATTTTGAATTATCGGAGCATCTTTATATAAGAATCTTAATTATTTAAAATTTAGCTTTTTTTTCAAGTTTAATTTTCCAATGTCAATTTTGTTAATTTTTTTAGTTTGTATTTTGTTTATCTAATTTTGAATTATCCGAGCATCTTTATATTAAGAATTCTAATTATTTTATTAGAAGTAATTTCTTTAAGCAAATTTTCTAGGTTGGAAATTTGTTTCCCAAGTTCAATAAGAGAAATTCAAATGAAATATATTAGTCCCAACAAAGAAGATTGGTAAAAAGGTTGGAGGCCATTCCACAATTGGATTTTCCATCTTCAAAACAAAGAAGAGAAGCCTTTATTTTGTTCAAGCATACATTAATTGGAAAGTTTGCAGGGCTTTGGCCTAGTCCAAAAGTTGTAGAAACATGGGTAGAAGAGCACTAGACTCCCAAGATCCAAGAACAAGTATTGTCATTTGCATTTGGCCACAATTATTTTATTTTTCTCTTTCTGAATAAGGAAGAGAGTGATTTGATTTTTCATTGTGGACCTTACTCCGTGGGATCTAAGGGAATGTGTTTGTCTTTGTGATCCCTCAATTTTAATCTAGAAGAGGAAATTACAGCAGCCCCGGTGTGGGTTAGATTATTGCATCTTCATTTAATTTTCTTTGATGAAAGCTCTCTCAAAGATATCGGGAATGAGTTGGACAATTTCATTGATCAAGCAAAACTAAAAGGAAACTTCTATTCGTGTGTGAGAATATGTGTGGAGGTGGATCTGGAGAGGGGACTCCCAAAAGCACTACAAATCAATTTGGATAGGTGGAGTCACCATCAATTCCATTCAAGTGCAATGCATGTCATGTTTGTGTCCATTTTGACAAAAATTGCCCAAAATTTTAGGAGCACCAACCTCCCCCACAACATTAGACAGGGAAAGAATCCTAGTTCAGGATGGTTCATAATAAGCCTAGAAATTCCTAGCATAAGGGACAACAAATATCATTCCTTGAGGCACTGCCCAACTTCACTGAAAATAAATTTGAAACTCTTAGAAATTTAATTGAAACGGAGAAGGAAAATGAAGGAGAAGAAAGAACGTCGGTAGAGCCTAAATCTGGATCAGAATATATTGAAGGTGAAGTATATCCATCAGTCTCTCACCTCAACTTTGGAAGAGTTCACGAGTTCACCCTAATGGTAATGTTGATTCATTCCGTGAGAAAATATAGGTAAATGCCTCATCAAAACATAATGAAACAAAGAAGAAAGAAGAAGAAGAAGAGGGAACGGGGGAATCAAAACAGGGAACAGTGGAGGAAGGAGAGGAAGAAAGCAAAAAGAGAAGGACAATATGAAAAAGAATGTAGCCCCCTCCAATGGGCTAGTGCATGCCCCTCTGCCTAAAACATCTAGATCTCTTACTTTCAGTGTAGTTGTGAAGAAAGCCCCAAATCCCTTTCCTCATTTCACACGGGGCATGAATCTAGCAAAGATTAACGAGACTATGAGGTTGATTTGATTATCCTCTAAGGCCATTGGTGAACCATGGATTCGATCCTATTTAAGGAGGCGGGTTGTAGTTCACAAACGTTAATCATGTATGACAATTTTTAGTTATTCAAGAATCTTCACATGGGGAACTCTAATTTTTTCCCATTAGGAACAATTTCTTGATGTTTAATTTCTCGGATTCCCAAATTACTCCCATACAATTTCTATATCATCAATATAGGGAGGAAGCACTTTGCATTTTCTAAATTAAGCAATTTAAAGAACATATTTCCTCAAAGAAAACAAAATTCAATTTCATCGCATTGCTGAGAACGAGTAAAAAGAAAGCTTCCTTATGTAGTCAACTAGATATATCACTATGAATAAAAAACAAAATGAAAAGATAGCTTCCTTTTGTAGTTAACTAGATATATCACTATGAATAAAAAACAAATTCGACTAGATATATCACTTCTATGAGTGAAGAACACATTTATGTCATCATATGGTAAAAAATTATTCATGGCGTTTGTAGTCCAACGGTTAGGATAATTGCCTTCCAAGCAATAGACCCGGGTTCGACTCCCGGCAGACGCAAATATGTTTTAATCTAAATGCCAAGGAGTTGGATTTTGACAAAATACTAACATGATTCCGTTGCCGGGACTTGAACCCGGGTCTCTCGGGTGAGAGCCGAGTATCCTGACCAACTAGACTACAACGGATGTGATGAATCATAACATTTAATCGCACTATATTAACTATATTGCGGTATCATCTTGTTTGTACTTTAAACAACGGTAAGAATATTTCCTTCCCAGCAATAGACCTGCTTTCGAGTCCCAACAGACGCAATTATTATGTACTATCTAGCTGCGAAAACTCACCGATTCATCATCTGATAAAATTAAAAGTTGATTTTGTTCAACGCAAAGTAGCTGTGGACAGCGCTATTGATGAATATGGCCAATAGAAGCTCCGTCTCCCTTCTCATAAACATATATATATATATAAAACAAGCAAACATCAAAATATGAATAATCCTATCACAAGTCATCAGTCATCACTCACAGCAACTGTTATGTAGTCACAGCCACACGAATGAAATCATACGGCCCTGAGAACAAATGAAGCGAATCGTACTCTTGATTAAAAAGTAATAATGATTTTATCACACCAAATATTAAATACTAGTTTAATTTAATTTATGTTGTTTCTTTTAGATAACCAAAAAAAAAGGCAAAACGGAAGCTGGATTCTGACCCCAAAAAAAAACAAAACGGAAGTGGAGATGACCTTTCTAAGCCAAAAGTCTTGTTGTTACCAATAAACACCATCCATGTAAATTTGATTTCTGAATCATTCTCCTCTCCCTTTTATACGGTCCCCTCTCCTCACTTTCTATTGGCACTTTACATGTGGGATCATCTTTGTGTTTTTCGTAAATGATCATGTCTTTCCTTTAAACTAATTAAAATGTGAAATTTCCCAAAGGAATCCATGTTAGAATACATAACTCATACATGTGACATGATGCCCTGACCTCTTGAGCATTCTAATTAAAATGTGAAGTTTCTAAAGGAATTCATGTTAGAATATATAACTCATATATGTGACAAGATGCCCTAACTTATTGAGCATGTAATCTAATAAGATGGATTATTAAACTAAGTTAGAAATAAGTTATGCACTCCAAATCAAATGAGTTATTGAACACATGGCTCAAGGAGATAAGGATAAGATATTTGTGATAGTGGATAGGTTGAATCAAAGCCTTTGATCTCTGAACAATATCAACGATTGAGATTTGCTTGATATTGTATAAATAGATATGTTCTCTAATACAATAAACAAAGAAGTCATTGTGTTCTAATGCAACAAACAAAGAAGTCATTATGTGTGTACTCTCTCTTATGACTCTCATCATGTTTAATTATCCAACCTTGGTAGACTCAATTGTTGTTTCAATGTGAATATTACAGCTTAGCGAGAATTCTAGGAATATGGTGTTACAGTAGTGTTGCGTCCTCTTCTTCAAAGTTTCCCTCTTTTAAGTTTTTTTCTTTCAAGGATGTGATTCAAAGTAAACCTTTCTCATCTTCGAATATCGATAGCATAGATCCATCTTAAACTCGGATCTATCAAGCACCGAGAGGGATCCAATTTTTTAAGGTTATTTTTTTTTAATTTCATTCAATGTCAAGTTTTACAAACCCTGATCTATGAAGCACCCAGAGGGATCCAATTTTTTAATGTGTAATTTTTTTTTAAATTTCATTCCATGTCAAGTTTTACACGATGCCTACAGACTTTAATTTTTTTAATTTTTAAATTTTTTTTAAGAGTCTTCAAAGTTGAGAAATTAGAAAATATTAATACAAAATATGCAGATGCTAAACATTAACAACCTCATCACTACCTATCTAGGCCACTTCCTAATTTACCAATTTAAGGAGCTTTGATAATCAACACCATGCTTCAATGGATTAACTCCAAATGGACCACGGAATAATATTTTTGCACCATGTAAAGTTCATAGGTGGAGATTTTTTTGCCCATGCATAAGCATGAAACCTAGATGTCAAAGCTCCTTATGTCGCCTAGCTTCCTTCGGCCCTCTTGGCCATGGACCCAAGAAGGGGCAATGCATTGAGCTCCCCTCCCCTTTCTGAAGAACCCAAAGCTTTCCAAGCATTGGTTGCTTCTCTCGGCAAGCTCACATAGAAGCAAGCTCTATCTTGTTTTGTGAAGAAAGTGTCTAGCGTGCCTAAAGTGAAGCTTCCTCCATCATCGCCATGTCTGTATTCTATAGCCCTCTTTGAGAGAGGGCTCATTTGACAGTTCACGAGATTATGGCCATCTCTGAAAGCAATGGATTTGTGGATGCGGAAAAATGGATGACCTTATCAAAGGTAAGTTTACATACTATATTTGGGAGTACATTTTTCTTCAAATTAATAGAAGATAAAGATCTTATAGTTAGAAACGATCCATATTTTATTTTATGGAACCTAGAAGGATGTATCTCAATAAGTGGACCTCAAACTTCAACCTTGAGGTGGATTTTCCCTCTACGATTCCAGTATGGGTTCGCATACCTCATCTCCCTTTGCACAACTTGAATGATGACTCTCTTGTAGCTATTCTAAATACCAAGGAAAAATACATTAATAAATTAGAATCCAAAGTCGAAATGTTTGTGTGCACATGATTTTTTGTTGAAGTGGACTTGGTAAAAAGGCTACCTAGAGCCATAACATTATCCTTGGATAACTAGACCCATTTGTAAAAACTTCACTATGAACAACTCTCATTTAAATGCAGAAAAAAACGTCATTGATATTGACACTTTTCCAAGGACTATAAATACAAAGTCCAAGAAACAGTTCCACCTGAAAATATTGATCAATCGCAATAGGTCAAACAAACTGAAAGTAAATAAGTAACAATGGCCACTACATCGGGATCAAACCAACTCAGCTCTACTACTTCGAGACCAGTCCAAGTGGCTCCTTCCTATGTTCAAAATATGAAAGGAAAGTTGATTCCATCTGCTAATCGCCACATTATTTTGTCTCAACCGAAATTGGAGAATCAATTGACAAGACCTCCTGCTTAATATGATGAAATCCCAAGTGCCCCATGCCTCTCAAACATGTCTCTCCCCCTTCTCACACAACAAGCTTTCTCTCAAGCCCTTGTCTATGCTACTACTCTTCAATCTCGAGAGCATGATGTGGAACAACTATATGGATTGCCAAAGTCCCCTTCTACACGAAATGAAACATCCCTGAAAAATATCACTACCCAATAAAATGAGATGCTCATAAGGAGAAAAGCCCTCAAATAGTAAGGGGAAGGGGAAAAGGAAAAGGAAGAAAAGCCCTCCAACGGTGAGGGGAAGGGGAGAAGGAGGAAGGAAAGGGGAAGGGGGAAAGGAAGAAAATCCCTCCAATAGTAAGGGGAAGGGGAAAAGGAGGAGGAAGGAAAGGTTCCAAAAAAGAAAGGACAAAATTCAACAGAGAAAAGAGGGAAGAAATAGCAAACAAATGAAAGAATTTGAGGATCCAACGTGTTTGGATAATGTCTATTCCAAAAATCCCTTACTTAAATAATGAGAATAGTCTCCTGGAATTGTAGAGGAACGGGAGCAACCTAAGAATAGAAGCAATAAAATCCATAAGGACTTACTTAGATCAAAAAAAACAACTTCCCTTCTCCTCCAAGAGACAAAGTTAGAGGAGAATGTAATGAAAGAACTGGGAAATAAAAATTGGAAAAACAATGAAGGAATATATGTAAGTACCAGAGTAGCCTCGAGTGGAGTTTGTACCATCTAGATCGGACATTAGTAAATCTAGTTGCATTCCAAGTAGCTCAGCATTTGATATTGATTAGAATGGTCCATAAATCATCCTATCTCTTTAATATCCACTCTCCAATACAATACAAAGAAAATCATGAATATTGGAGCTTTATAAACATAACAGACATGTTATAGACATCAACCCTAAAAAAAGGTAGGTACAACTAGGAAACTGATACTTATGTTGAAAACATATTACGACAAGACTGGATCATTTTCTAGTGCACAATGACATATCGCTGGAAAATCTACAAGCCGACTCTTATATACTGGCCTTAGAAGTATCACACTACAAGCCCATATCAATCTTGTTCCAAGAAAAGCAAGACTACGAGCCAATTCCCTTTAGGTTTAATCCCATGTGGTTGCAAAATCCAAGGGAAATGGGTGTAAAAAATGAAGATTGGAATATTCCATGTGTGGGATCCTCCTTCTACATCTGGGAATCCAAACTCAGGATAACAAAAAAACAATTAAAGGAATGGGCAAAGGAGCATTTTTGACATCCCTCTCTAGAACAAATAGAAGTGCAACATAGATTGGTAGAGCTATAGTCATCAATGGAACTGTAGGGAGTTCACACACCAACATATAATCGAAGAGCGTCATCTAACAATCAAAATCTTTCCAAAGTTGATATATGAAAACCAAGGCGGATTTGTTCATAAACGTCAGATAATTGATAACATTCTCATTGTCCAAGAAGCTATTCATTCAAGCAGATTTAACAATGAAAAGGGTATGGTGATTCAAATAACATAGCAAACGCCTTTGATCAAGTTAGGCATTCTTTATTGTTCAATGTTATGAGAAAATGTAGCTTCTCAAATCAATTCATTGGGTGGGTTAAAGCATGTATCAGATGCCCATGGATAGCACCTCTAATAAATGGAACATTGGCCTCCTTTTAGACTTTGTGAGGATTGAGATAGGGATGCCCTCTATCCCTGATGCGCTATGTTCTTACTGCTGACTCTCTTGGTTGCATGCTAGAGAAATAATTGTTTGTTGGAAGCCTAAGAGGTCTCTTGGTTGCATGCTAGAGAAAGAATTGGTTGTTGGAAGCCTAAGAGGAATTTCCATAGCTCAAGACATAAAGGAGATAAACTACTCTTAGTTATCCAATGATACGTTGTTGATGGGGGTGAGTTAAAAATTAGAGAAATCTCTCGCAAATGTGAGACAATGTGTCTCACTCACACACATTGATTGATCCACAAACACATAATTATAGGAGTAAAATATAGGATCTGAAAACATAATTATGATTGCACTCTCAAAAGACCTCTAACAACACTCTAACAAATTTATAAGAACACATTTCTCCATTATTTCTCTAACACTCCCCCTTAATGGAGAAATGGAATACTTTAATACTGCTAATACAAAGTATTTCATTTTAACTTTCTTTGTTACAATATATTGATGAAACTTCTTCCTGAACTTGTTGCTCCAAACTTTGATGCTTTGATTTGTTTCTTCTTCTTCTTGCTCCAGATCATGAACTTTGGATATCTCTTATTGCTACAACTGGGATGATTCCAATTCATTTCAACTCCTTTTTCAACAAGTTCGGTTTCTTCTATGTCTTGTTCAATCGACTATTGACACATAAATCCATAATAATGTTTAATTTCTTTAGGGCTCCAATGCATAAAAAGTTTATTAACTTTTTCAGTTTCTTCCTCGTCCATGATGTCATCAACAAATTCCAAATCTTGATTGTAGGTGAATACTACAACTAAGTTCTCCTCTTCTTCTTCTCTATTTTCCTCTACTAGAGTTGTAAGACCAATATCATTATGTTTTATAAGCAATTTCTCATTCATGTCTGCATCATAATCTTTGAACTCAGTTACATATTGTTCATTAAATTGATCTTCAAACTGAATTACTCTTCCACTGAGCAATTCATCTATGAGATTTTTCTCCTACAACATTTGGAACCAATGTTCATTTGAAATGTGTTCATCATCATATTTAACTTTATGTTCTTTCTTTTCTACTTCACATTCTTCATATTCATTTTCAGAAATTTTTCTTGTTGGATCTATGTTGTCATCGTGCATTGTTACAATGACAGGTTCTTCATTACAATCACCATTATTTAGGTTCTTTGGACAAAAATATTCATGCTTTGGCTTGTCATCCTTATTTTCTTTTGCTACAATCTCTATGCAATCTTCAACAATCTTTGGCTTGACTATCCATTCTTCAATAAATTCCAGTTCATCAAAATGTGGTGTATCCTTTGCTTCAATTATAAAGACTTCTTCTTATGTTGATATGGAAGGTTCTATTTTTGTTGAATGTTCAACAAATTCATGTGATTGACTAATTGATCCGGATTATTTTCGGCACGAAATGAGAGAGGAGATATAATAAAGAAATATACAGAGATATATCGGATATCCAATAATATAACAGAAATGTATCAGAGATGCAACCATAAACACAGAGATACAGTAATACATAATTTTCTATTAATGAGTGAAAATGTACAGAGACTGTAAAAATACAGAGTGAAAGACTCGCTAGAATGGTGGCAGTTTATCTCTGAGAAGAGATGTGATGGCTACTCTCATTCGCAAGAAGATGATTTTACAATGAGGCTACAAAGGCCTTTTTATCATAAAGAAAATCCAAAACCCTAAACCTGGAAGATGAAAAGCCAATGGTTTTGTGGACCTCGTTTTGGGTAGTTTGGTGTATCAACTTCCCGAGGGCGTAACTTTGGTATACGATCTCCGTTTAGGGCACACGATATATCGTCGGAAAGGTATCATCGAGGAGATTAATTTAGGGGGCTCAATTAGAGCCTTTGGTTATAATTGATAAGTTTGATCCAAAAAAACTTCATTTAGGCCCTCAAAATGGCCTGGGAAGTTAAAAACTGTTAAAAATATTAAATTACCAAAATTGCCAGAAAATTGTTTTGAGCTAGTTGGAAAAGGTGGGTGGACACCGATATCCACCTGGATCAATCCTCCCTCCTTAGGAAGCAATGGTCTCCATTGCATTGAGTGCCCTAGGGAGAGGGAAAAGTGTTTGTTGAATCTGCATATTGATGAGTTGCTTGCCTTGTTAGAGCAGTTGCGTTGCTTAGCTTGTTGATGGTTGTCACAAACCTGTGGTTGGAAGGGTCGGACATTTTTAACCAGTCTAGCTACATGAGATGTCTGTGTGCAGAAGGAATCTTTACACTTTGTTGCAATCTTGTCGACCTTCTTATGTCGGATAGAAGGTGTTTGGGTCGAGGTTGTAGTGGTTTCAGTATCATTTTGTTCACCTTTTGAACATATTGTGAAGAAATTGAATTTTGTAGTATGAGATACTACCTTGCGGCACTGTTTAGGTGGAACAATAGTCGGAACTACCTCTAGTATTATGTAGATATGACCCCCCAGAGAAACAATGACATTGTAGAGTCGAGACTCATAAATAGCATGGTGCTTCCACATATAGTGTTGGCCCAAGAGAACATCACAGACATCCAGTGGGGCAACATCACATAATACCTCATCCTTGAAGGGTTGGATGTCGTATGACAATTGGCACTGCTGGCTGACACGGAGATCTCATCCCTGACGAAGCCACACGATGTTGTATGGTTACGGGTGTGGTGTTGTCGACAACCCCAACTGTTTGACGGCCTCTGCTAAGATGAGGTTCTTCTGGCTTATGCTATCAACAATAAAATGCAGCGCGGTCCCCTTCACCCACATCTATGAATGAAAAAGGTGATCCCCCTCTTCAGGATCTGTTGGTTCTTCTAGTTGAATTGTTGTGGTTGCAACAATCGCAGTGGGGTTTGCATCGATGATCTGTCTTTTACTAGTATTTTCATAATCAGATTTTGAATCAGGGTTCGGCTCCTTGTCTTTGATCTCGACCACCAATGATTGTTTTGAGCGACATTCATCGGTGTTGTGCCAGGGGCTTTTGTGGAAATCGCACCATTTTTCGGTGTCCTTCTTTGTCTTCCCATGACCCTTATTTTCTTGTGGCTTGGACTGGTTTTCGGGAGGCTGTCTGTTAGAGCCATCTTTATCATACTTTGGTTGTTGCAGATTTGTAGACCTGAACTCCTGTTTTTTTTTTTTGCTTAAATTTCTTCTCGATTTTAACAACATATCGATAAGCAACACCGAGTGATGAGATGTCCAAAAAATTCATTTCAGTTTGGATGCATCTATGTTACAAAGCCCCACGGTATTTCAAAACCAAATGTTGTTCAGAGTCTTTGATATCCAACTTGGTGTGCAAGGTATGGAAGGTATTGGTGAACTCTGGAACTACTTGGCCCCTCTCTTGTCGCAGTGTGGTCCATCTCATCTATTGGTCCTCATAGTTTCCAACAGGGTAATATTGTTCATTTACCACGTCCACAAAAACTTCACAAGTGGGATCGGCCCCATATATTCCAAACTCTTCTGTGGAACTTTGCTCTCAGTAAGTTTCCCACCAATGTTTGACATGGGGGAGATATTTAAGGAGTGCGAAGGTGATCTTTTCCCTATCGAAAAAATGGTGAACAGAGAAATAACCTTCTAGCAGATTTAACCATTTGTCTAGGGCATCCGCATCTCTATGACCTTCAAATACGGGAATATAAAAATTAACTTGTACCTTGAAAGTAGAGGTGCTTCCATAGTGGTTGTTTGATGAATATGTTCATGTTGGTATCGACGGACGTTGAAGGATGTGAGAAAAATTCTCCATCATTTTGTCCCTCTGTCGCGTGAGAGCTTGCTCAAGCAACAGATTGATAGAATTGTCTTCTCCGTCGTTTTTATTTTCTTCCACCATGGAGGGTTTCTTAAGCGTGCGAGAGTGATTGTCTTCAAGAGAAACAAGCTCGAGACCCAACTTTCTATACTCGGACCTCGTTGGGAACATGCACTGAAAAAAACGATCAAGAGCAGCCTACTCTGATAACACTGATCCGGATTATTTTCAGCACGAAATGAGAGTGGAGATATAATAAAGAAATGTACATAGGTATTTCGGATATCCAATAATATGAAAGAAATATTTCAGAGATGCAACCATAAACACAAAGATACAGTAATACATAATTTTCTATTAATGAGCGAAAATGTACAAACACTGTAAAAATACAGAGTGAAAGACTCTATAGAATGGTGGCAGCTTATCTCTAAGAAGAGATATGACGACTACTCTCATTCGCAAGAAGATGATTTTACAATGAAGCTCCAAATTCTTTTTTATCATAAAGAAAATCCAAAACCCTAACCCCAGAAGATGAAAAGCCAATAGTTTTGTGGACCCCGTTTTGGGTAGTTTGGTGTATCAACTTTTCGGGGGCGTAACTTTGGCATACAATCTCTGTTTGGGGCGCACAATAACTCGTTGAAATGGTATCATCGAGGAGATTCATTTAGGGGGCTCAATCAGATCCTTCATTTTCCATTGAGAATCTCGATCCCAAAAAAACTTCATTTAGACCCTCAAAATGGCCCCGGAAGTTAAAAACTTCTAAAATAGTAAATTACCAAAATTGCCAGAAAACTGTTTTGAGCCGGTTGGAAAAGGTGGGTGGCCACTGATATCCACTTGGATCACTAATGTCACTCACCCTTTTACTGTACTTCATCTCTAAATCATCCCAAAATTCTTTTGCACTGTCTACTTGACCAAATTCATATAAAATACTAGAAAGAATGCTTTCATCCATTGCTGACACACTAAAATATAATGTTATTGCAGATTTTCTCTTATCATGGAGATTTACACAATCATCTTGAACAAAGTAAATATTCCATTTGATTTTCCCAAAGTTCATAGTTTATACCTGAGAAATATGGCAAAATCTTTATTGATCTGTTTAATATTTCATCCATCTCTTCATCTTCATTGAGATTGATATGCTCTTCATTATGTATGTGTTCCTCGGTTACAGCTGGAAACACTCCATACATTTATGCAAAATATGTTGTCTCTGCCTTTTGATACTCTCTTTTGAGTTCTCTCTAGAAATGTTTAAGTCTCTTTTGTCGACCCATTACAGCTTCTCTTATCTGACATATCTGCTCTCTACGGAATCACCTGTGTGTTGTGTTTCTCCTTCACGGGCATCCTTCAACCAGCATACTCTCTTTCAAGCCTCACACGGTCTTCTCCACAGGTACATGTAGCGATCAATCCTTCACCGCGGTTGCGCTTTTACGGTGACTCCCACCCAGTCAGCTATCACACAGCAGCAACACTCCAATCCAACTTTCACAATGGAAATTTCTCATGTGGATGGCACCAGATCGCATTCTCACTATCTGAATCAGTAGGGCATTAACATTTCTCACATGGATGGCACTAGGTTACATTCACAAGACTACTCATGGCTACAAAACAAGGCGATCAACACCACAAAATGAAAAAAAAGATCCGCGGGCTTCTCCTTTGCTCCACGTAGACTTCATGCAACCTCTGCACACGTCCCAGCGATCTCTCTTGCAGATGGATAACAATAATGATCTGCAGCAGTGTTCAAAAATCAAATTACACCAGATTACAACTGGTCACACGCACTAGATTATGTGGATCGCCTTTTTCACTCAAACTTACTCTGACAGAGGTCACACGGATCACAATTGTTGCAACCTCGAGCTCTGATACCAAGTTAAAAATTAGAGACGCAATCTCTCACAAATATGAGACAATATGTATCACTCACACACATTGATTGATCCACAAACACATAAATTTATAGGAGTACAATATCGTTCAATGGTTTGAACAGACTCCTAGAAAATAGGATCTGAAAACCTAATTATGAATGCACTCTCAAACGACCTCTAAAAACACTCTAACAAACTTCTAAGAACATGTTTCTCCATTATTTCTCTAACAAGGTGCTTCAGTGATTGTAGCTCTCAGGTTCAAAAAATTCTGGATCAGTATACATAATCATCTCTAACAAGGTGCTTCAGTGATTGTAGCTCTCAGGTTCAAAAAATTCTGGATCAGTATACATAATTATCTGGTGGGAATATTAACAAGGCTAAAAGCAATATTTTTTGGTAGAATTCCTCACCACAATTGCTACAACGAATTTCTCAAGTCTTAGACTTTTCATGTTCAAGTGTGTGTTATTCTTTTCAATATCTTGGAATTCCAATAACTCTAAAACAATCCAAGGCAGCAAACTGGCAGGGTATTCTTCAGAAAACAAAGAATAAAATGCAACAATTGGGAACTCAATGGCTAAACACAACAGGATGAATGACTCTCCTTAAAGTAGTCCTAACACCATTTCATTTGTATCTAACAACATTTCCTTTGTATCAAGGGTTTGTCCTTTTATCTCTGAAAGGAATCATGGAACAAATTAGAAGACAGATCGAAAAAATTCTTTGGTGGGAAGAAATTCCAACACCAAAAAATTCCTCTTAGTAAACTGGAACTCAACATCAAATATCCTCCTTTGTTGAAATTGGCCCTAGGAACAAAATATTGTGGAGGTTGGTCTCTGGAGAGAACGAGTGGTGGAAAATGGCCAAGATGCTTGGACTCCCATTTTCCATAGCTTCGAGAATATCTAATTTGGAGATTATGAAAAGTGGTTGCCCCAGCGAGCGTCCTCCTGTGAAACAACTCCCAAACCTTCAAGGAATTAAGGAACAATTGTTTGCAAACATAATTCAAACTCTTTATGAGCTATCTCAATGGGAATTATAAGAAAATGAAAAATTGATGAGCTGGAAACTGTTCCAACTTCCAAAACCCCTTAAGGAACATTATGCATAGTTAATACGATTATGCATACGACTCCTTTGGGGTGCTACACCGTTAAGGAAACCAATTAAAGATTCTATATGTTGGGGTTCAAATGGAGGTGCTTACACAGTTAAACATGGATATGTCCTTGAATGAAGTTGAGTTGAACGTTCTTTTTGGAGGTGCTTACACNTGGCCCTAGGAACAAAATATTGTGGAGGTTGGTCTCTGGAGAGAACGAGTGGTGGAAAATGGCCAAGATGCTTGGACTCCCATTTTCCATAGCTTCGAGAATATCTAATTTGGAGATTATGAAAAGTGGTTGCCCCAGCGAGCGTCCTCCTGTGAAACAACTCCCAAACCTTCAAGGAATTAAGGAACAATTGTTTGCAAACATAATTCAAACTCTTTATGAGCTATCTCAATGGGAATTATAAGAAAATGAAAAATTGATGAGCTGGAAACTGTTCCAACTTCCAAAACCCCTTAAGGAACATTATGCATAGTTAATACGATTATGCATACGACTCCTTTGGGGTGCTACACCGTTAAGGAAACCAATTAAAGATTCTATATGTTGGGGTTCAAATGGAGGTGCTTACACAGTTAAACATGGATATGTCCTTGAATGAAGTTGAGTTGAACGTTCTTTTTGGAGGTGCTTACACAGTTAAACATGGATATGTC
The DNA here is from genome assembly GCA_010110895.2 of Picea sitchensis. NCBI lineage: Eukaryota > Viridiplantae > Streptophyta > Pinopsida > Pinales > Pinaceae > Picea > Picea sitchensis. The sequence continues at coordinate 88,862 of SNQJ01S0019057.1, read as the reverse complement.
CTTGGATGAAGTTGAGTTGAACGTTCTTGTTGGAAAACATACTTAATGGATCTATTTGGTCACACACCTCTGTAGATCCTAAACATAAACATAATGAAAAAACTCAATACACTTATTGTAAGTGGCTAAAAGAAGAAAAACAAATGAAAACTATTATAAGTAATTACTTATTTGTGTATAATGGTGGTCACCGTAAATTACATAATATGGATTTGCATTGAATGTTATTGAGATGTACGATATTCAGCAAAATCATTTTGCTCAAATGTGTTAGCATATTAGTAGGAGAAATGTATGAAATTTTAAGAAAAGAAAAAGAGAATAGAAGAAGAAATTGAGACTATGTTGGCTAAGTAATCCAAATATTAAAAATTTATATTAAAATAATGGAAGTTAGTGCCTCAATGAAATCGAGAGACAATGGATAATTCACTTCTTGTTGTAGCTACCTATCATCTTTGGGATACACTTTCAATAACATTAATTTTATGAAACCACACTTCGATGAGCTAGTTGTCGTTCATCGAGTAATGTTATGTTCAAATTCTTTGAGTTATTCCTTTATCTTCGTAAAAATAAATAAGTTTGTACTTTTTCTTAAAATTGATATGTATTGAGCTGCTATGGTGAAGGAAGCATGTGCCCAATACTATAAAAAGATGAAAAGGTTATAAGAGAATTTCTATCCATTGGAATCTATCAAGAGTATTCAGAGGGCTGATATGAACGGTATGCTGCTATATGATGTTGGAAACTTTTAACTAAAAATTATGCGATAGATCTTAATAGATCTTGATGAGTGTGTTATATCCATGAGAATGGATTAACGAGATAATAATTTATCTTTATTAGTCCCTGTCTTTGGCTTGGGATTATAGCGTTCACCTCGGTCAAAGAGCTTATTATATGGTGGTTTTTGTAGCATTAATTGGTATATTTTGTGGAATATTTAGATTATATCACAAGGTTCTTAGGCATGTACTTATTATTTCAAATTTTTAACCAAATACAACACATTTTCATATTTTATTAATTTTCTCCATTGAATTTTGGATTGGTTGAAATCATTTGGATGTGACATTATTTGCATGGTGTATGTGATTCTTTTAAATTATTT
>SNQJ01S0019057.1:56914-87735 GCA_010110895.2 Picea sitchensis | reverse complement strand
GGTGGAAGACCTTTGGGAATATCTTCAAATACTTTGGAATGCTTGTCAATTATCCTTTGGAGATCTTGAGGTATAGATGGCTTAGATGTTTGAACATCTAGTGAGCATAGTTGTGCAATAACGCCTTGACGCCCCTTTTTCAATAATTTTGTCATGCCATTAGAGCTTATCACCTTACCGAGTTTCCCTGTGATGCCTCTTAACTCAATTTATTTTCCTTCCAATGAAAATTTCATGAAAAGTTCTTGAAAATTAAAAGCCATTGTTCCTAATGATTGTAGCCATTGGATTCCTAGTACAACATCTGCACCACCCATGGGTATAGTAATCATTGGACTATTCATTACATATTCCCCCATAGTAAGATTGATCTTATTTCATTTTCCTGAGCAATTGATTGTTCCTCCATCTGCAATCATTACTTGAAACTATGGCGTTGGATATACAAAGCAATTGAGAGATTTGGCTAATTTATAGTGAATGAAATTATGAGTACTGCTAGAATCAATTAGGACTATTACCTTTTTCTTTTTTATGTATCCTTCAATCTTGAGGATTTGAGGAATGCTAATTCCATCCAATGCATTACACAATATCGTGGGAGTCAACTCTTCAGAAGAAATTGCTTCTATGTTTTCATCTTGAGATGGTTCTTCTTCTTCTTCTTCTTCCTCTTCACAATCTATGTAGAATAATTTCTTCTCACCACACTTATGTCCCTTACTATACTTTTTGTCACAATTAAAGAATAAACCTTTTTCTTTTATAATTTCTTTTGTCACAATTAAAGAATAAACCTTTTCTTTCTTTTCCTCCAATTGTTGAGGTGTCAACCTTTGTAGGCTGAGGTGTTCTAGAAGCTGAGCATTGTTCTCTCTATAGATGCTAGGATTGGTCCTTCTAGTGCCATATACTATGAGTTTTTATTTTCAACATTTCTGCCACCTTAAAATTTCCAGATTTGGGTTCCTAAAGGGCGAACTCCTCATGTTGAATGTTATCTTTAAAGTTCTATGAATACATCAATCAAGTGCTCATGGAATATCGGGACACCTTTTATATTCAATCTTGGAAGTTCTCAATGTGCTTGGTAATCAGAACCCTTTGCTTGAGATTTATCAATTGCTAAAGAAGGTATTGTTCCTTGTATCCTCATAGTGTGCTATCATTTCTTTCCAGAAAATTCTTGTCCGAGTTACGAGTGATTTGCAAGAACAAAAGCCATCATACCATACAAAATTGATTAGGTTCTAAATATAAAGAAGCAATCTGTACATTTGTGTATGTGGCACATTATGAAGATCAAAGAATTGTTCCATCTGGAAGTATCCATGTGATTGGGTCATTGCCATCAAACTTCCTCATATCAATCTTAGGAACGTGGTTGGTCTCAAACCAAAGTTGAGTTTCTCCATTCTTGATGCAGCACCTTCCTTGTGTCCTCATCATGAATTCCATGTGATGCATTTTCACTTCAGGTGTCCTCTCCAAGCTACTTAAATTTTTCCATACTCCATGATCTCCCTTTAAAACCTTCTCCATATCTTGTAGTTCATATCTTGTTACTATTCCTTTGTAATTCATTTATGTCCCTACGCATTTCTTTCACCTTCATCAAGAGTCCAAGTAGGATTGTTTGGAGGCTTATTTGGTGTAGAAGTTCCCTTTTTGGGTGGCATGTTGGCCAAGTATCACTTCCTTTTGAACCTTGATTTGAGGTGGTTCTGCTAGATAATCTTTCTTCTACTGTTGTATCTCCGAATTTTTTGCCCTTCTAGGTATGAAATTTATTTTATGTATTTCTTTAATATTCTTCTTTGCAATGCCACAGGTCTGATCAAAATTGGATGTTTCAAGTGGAATTTACAGTAACTTCCCCACAACTTGGCTCATTTTTGCCTTCCAAGAGATAATATCACTTGGGTATAGCATGCCCCACAAAATGATTGATATAAAATTCTAAACTCGCACTAGAAATACTACAAATTGTCCAAGATCCAATGAAACCGTTCCACTAATTCTGGATACTATAGGCCAGTTACATTGTTTTACCTGAATATTTCCTTCTTGAGACTAGAATAATAGGACTAGTCGTGATAATTTATGTTACATGGTGTATTTATTAAATTTAAGACGACCTGTGAAGATGAAATTTTTACCACAGATACCTTACTAATTTCCTGTGAATAGCCTCCAAAGTTCAGGGTCTGAAACAAGTTAAGAAAAACAATTTTATATGAAAATTCCACAATGATGCAATTCAGGATGATTCCAAAACCCTATCTTGTAATGTGCTTTATCTCCGGAAAGTATAAGGCCTCAAGATGAATTTGGAACCCAACATACCTTGATCTCAATACTAAATATAATCAAGTCTCCTCTGAAACATTGTAGAAAAAAGTTATATGAAAATCTCCAAGGTGTCTCAGATGTAGCAGAACCCTGGCACCTTGAGCCTGATAATATACGTTAAGAACCAAACATCAATATAGCATAGAAAACCTCAGAAAAGTACCAACACCTTGAAAAAAAGATAATTCTTAGATAATAAGCCTCTTCGAGGGGTCAACCTCCTTTATTCCACCCTTAAATGTTCAAGGCAAGATGATTCAGGTACCGAAAAATGTCTCCTTGGTATATATAGGAGACTAGGAGGTATAATTACAACTAATGGCCTAAAGCCAACATAAATAAAATAACATTACTAATATAATATGCCCCAATTAAGGGGTAATGAGCCAATATTAGGGCTTAACAGTTTGACAGTCACATGAAAGGGTGTTATGTGGCGCTTATTGAAACTTTCGTTATCTGCGAGGTGGGAACTAAATTCCCGGACTCGAGGAAGGTACAATTCACCTTATATTTTCAGATTAAGAGATTGAAGGTGTACTTCTTTACTCTCTATTACTCCTTATTATAACTTAGGAATATCGTACTAGACTTTTACTCAACTTAGGCTAGATTAGACTATTAATTAAACTAACTACCATAATACCATATCTCTAAAGTTGAACACCTTTTGTATGCACCCATATTTGGCGACCCTTTATTTTTCGACACTTTTCTATTTGCCTTCTACATGAACTCTAAAATCCATAATATTTTAAGAAATCGCCTTCCTGTGAGAGCGAAGATAGGTGGTTGCAATATCGGATTTAGGAGTGCACCCGTAAATTTTGAAGAGTCATGGAATCTGGCATGTAGAAAATAATTAAATTTTTCATTGTTTTGTTGACTTTAAACTCTTGACATGGATTCACATGAAGTTAAGCAGAGTCAGTGACTGATTTGTTTAACTAATAACATGAAATTAAGGGTGTTCATGATGGGTATTGGCAAAATGACAATATATAAATCTAGCCATTGGGAAAGTGGTCACATGATGAATTAAATTGTGTTGGTTTTGGAGAGGATCAATCTTGCAGTGAATAAATGAATCTGTACTAGGTGAATTGGAAAGGGAGGGTAATGAAGTGCATAGTTATTAATGGTGGCAAACGCAATAATGAGAGAAAGTGGTCAGTAGGTATTGCATTGATTGCTCCATGTGTCATTGCCCCATATAGCTTAGCTTTATTGCCAAAGATGAATAGAAAATATAGCAAATGGAGTGCATGTTTGTTTCGGTTGTGGGTGGGGAGTAAATGTGAAATTTTAATTCTAATCTCCCATACTATATGAAAGGCGGATGAGACAAATTATTGAAATACTATAACCATAGTTGTGATCCTAATCCAACTAATGCACAAACTGGTCATCATTATCGTCCAGTTAATGATGATATGATGTGTGTAGTTGCCACATGCCTACAAATCTCACACCCTCTGATTGGCTTAGATGAAATTTTACAGGTAAATTTCCCATCACGGGGTAATTTAGTCATTAAATATGGTCACATCTTTTCAATACCCGTAGTCTATCACAAATCTTTGTTGAAATGTTGAATACGTCTAGTTTTAAGTTTTAACCGTCAATTTTCCCATCACGAGGTAATTTAATCGTTAAATATGGTCACAAGTTTTCAATACCCGTGGGTTGTCACCAATCTTTGTTGAAATGTTGAATACGTCTAGTTTTAAGTTTTAACCGTCAAATTTGACAGGTAGGTTGTATTTCAAATTTCGACTGAGTCACATGTATCGAATGGAAACAAAGGCTTATGTTCCTAAAACTTAAATGGAATAGTATCGTCAACACAATGTATATATATATGGTCACACCAAAATATCTACACGGAAAATGTCAGGTTCAGCAGATCAGAATCCACCTGGAAGGATGATATTCTCGCAACTGGTTTGTTGAAGTGGTGATAGGTGATGTGAAATTTTATTATAATTTTTTTATAAAAAAAGATCTAATTAATGTTTTTTACACATCTCTATCCAGGACATTGTATTGTCTGAGACTTTTTCCACTATATCTGATAGGATGAAAGACTTGAGGTCTATCTGGAAATAGAAATTCAATAAGTTTGTATACACAGGGTGGCGAGAAGCTCAAAAATACTTAGAAAACATAAGCATTAATGAGTCATAAATATTACATTTACTACCTTCTCAAATATGTACAATAACTTAAATAAGGAAAAGATTACATGTCTCTCTCGTAGATTTTATATATCTCATACAGATCTCGCTTTAAAGTCCCACGGGCCCTTTCTAATTAGAATATAAACTCTCTTAAGAACAATTTAAGGGTTAATACAATTCACGGATCGCGACGATGTGAAAATCCAGGATGATGTGTCTCATAAAAATACAAGTCGGATCTTAACTCACACTCATTCTGATGGGTAAAACATGAAACTCAAAGATCGGCTTTGCGGACTCGTGGGTTCGCATGCCTATAGATGATATCAAACTTCATTAAACAACAGGTCCATGGTCTGGGATGGAAACTTGAGACAAGACTATAATAGTGACATCATGAACTCACGGGCTAAAGTGTTTATGTATAAATAAAGTCAAGGGCCACAGTCTGTGATGGAGGCTGTGGAAATTGTAGGTAGTAAGTATTTGATCTTGTGATTAGAAAAACTGGCATTGTAAACTGCTAGTGCTAGTTTTCAACATTGTAATTGCTTTGCCTTTTTCATTTTCATTCTTCTGTGCAATACATTGTAATTGCTTTGTATTTTTCGTTTTTATTCTTCTGTGCAATCTTTGTTTTGGAGTATGAATTAAATTGTTCAATCTAAACGGAAATTTCGTTGTTGCACAAGAAATCTTTGGAAAAAAGAGAAAGAATAGAGGGAACCAAAATAGCTAAACATTGTTGGTTTGTGTTTGGTTCAACTCTGTTGATGATGATTACCATATTTGTTTTATTGCCAATATTCTTTCTTCATTACCACACATCAAGTTGTCATAAGAAGTTGAGGTTGGGTGTTACTGCCATTGCATTCATACTCATTGCAATTATGACAGCAATGGGAGTATATAGCTATGCTTATTTATATCATTGTTGTCATCACCTTTCTTGTACAACTTGAAGACCAATCTATAATATTCAGCCAAAGTTCTCTTTCTCAATATTATTTATCAGATAATTACTTCAACAGAGAGGTTGCTAATCCGAATTGCCTACACCTCTATTTTTGTTGTTCTTTAAATATCAGTCGGGTCAAGACGAGAAGTGATAGTTATTAGAAGACGTTTAGATGGAGTTCATCAAATGGCTAGACAGAAAGCCATGGGAATCTAATACGTGCTCTAAAGGAACGACAAAGAATATTATATTGACATAATTTTTGAATTGTTCTGAATTTTATGAAATCTCATTTATACAAATACTTAAAATATATACGAGGCAGGGACTAGTTGTTTTGCATCTATTTCTCTTGTTAGATATATCATTTTGTCGAGATTTTGGTGTCTTTGGAGATGGTAATTTCTTTGGAAAAGAAATATTACAACAATTTTGGGATCATATCATTCATTTTTTATACAATACATGATGATATAAGTTTCTCTATATGCTAGAGGTATGTTAGATGTAGATTAATATATGTTGTTAAAAATGTTAAAAACATACAACTTATTGCTTGTGTAGAGACAATTGATCAAAAAATTGTTTCTAAATTGTTTTTATAAAAGAGTAATTGAATAATGAGAAAGAATAGGGTGAATGATACTATGTTCTTAATATAATATAAGAATAAAAAAAAATTATTTGGTTGGGGACTATAAGTTATAAATCTATATTATAATTTAACCATTTAACCATTTTTATGAAGAGACACCTTTTATAAATTATTTTTAACTCTAGTTCATTTTTTATTTGGTATATTTAAGCGACAATATAACAAAAAGTGATATTGATGGAAACTCTCCTAAAGAAAGGTATAACAATCCTCCATTTTTAAAGGGAGGGAGATGAAAATGCTCTTGCAGATAATGATGGTAAGTTGATATCTTTTGATTTGAAAATGTAAAATCAATTCATCTAGGTATAATTTAAATGCAATGCAATTGTGTTTTGTTTTATATAACCAAGAAAGACTTGCTATAAAAACATGGAGAACCAAAAAATAATAAAAGTTAGGAGATATTAATGTCTATTAGTTTTGAAGAACTATGTCTATATTTTTGTTTATTTAGAATTTAAAACATTTTGTTTTAATAGGTCAATCTTGCATGGTTATATGAGGATAAAAGATTCGATAATAGTGTCATTGTGCTTGATAACCACTATGTCAATGTTACACGAGAAATTCAAGGGAAAAACCATGATTTTTACATGGCCTTTATCATCTATAAAAAGTATAATATCATTATTCCACATTAATACTTTGCCATATGTTTTATCAATCGTTTCCTTGAGACATTTAGTTGAGTAGGCTTGTTATCAAAGTTCAAAAATTGGTAGAAAGCTTTGAAATTGAAGGTTATTATCATGTTTTAGGATTGCATAACTTTATTGCATACAATAAAGAAAACAAAGGTTGCAATTTAGAAGTGGGAATAGTGAGAATAAAAGGGGGTGGAACAATTATTTTCCATCTCCCCTGAATCAATTATCAAACATCTTATCAAAGATGAAGAGTTTGTTATCAAGTGGCACATGAGATCACAGAGGTTTAACCAAACATGAATGGACCTGCATCTCCATGTGTTTCCATTCTTTATGTAGTGGGTGATCTCTCTTATCAATCTTTCAAGGATGGGATAGGAATTCGCATGTGGTTTAATACTCATTAATATGGAATTTTCTCTCTGTTGTAGAACTTGACCCTTATCTCATATCCAACTTTTAGAGATTTAGAGAGCCTTGGTGGATTAACACTTTGTTCTAGGTCTAGAGTATGTTTTGTGCACTAGATGTTGTGTGTTTATTCCACCTTCGACTTGAATTAAAGGCTAGCTCCCATGGCCATTATGTACAATGCACAATCTGTGAAAATTCAGACCTATGCAGGGGAATCTAGATTCGGTGTAAGAGGCATATTGGTGAGGCTCGTGAATGTCTCTCTTTATGTGTGGAAATGGGAAGGATGGAGAAAATGCAAGGAAAAAATAAATGAATTGGAGGCACAAACATTGCAAAGATAGGTAATTGTTTAAAATTTAGAAACAAAATCCATTAAAAATAAGCAAATCCAGTTTGAAATCTACATGGAAAATAATACACAGAATCTTGAAGAAATGGAGGAGAAAATGGCGATGCTTCATGAAAAAATTGCAAATGTGGGAATGGAGAAAAAGATAACAATTGAGTTAATGATTTTTATGATTCCTCTAGTTCTTTTTGTAGGTTCATTTGGCATGGATCATTTGATGGCGAAGGAGGAAGGCACAATTCAAAAAGATCTGGCTCAAGCAAAGAAGTAGTCTTCAGTCATTCAATCATTAAAGGTTGGTAGCAAGATGGAATCCTTTAGTGTGCATGAACCCTTTTAATCTCCGGTTGATGAAATGTTTTGTAAAGTTGTATTCCTAGTAGGATAGTTTTGCATCTATATACATGTCGAATACTTAGTAGTAGTTTCAAAACTATAAGGATAGTGCAGTTTGTGGACAATTGTGTAGAATTTTTTAAGTGTTCAAGTCAGACCTTTTATATAAATTGTGTATCATAATGTTGTTGGATGGTTCAACCATAGCTTTATTTTAACACAAATATACTCATTTCCATTGAATTTTTTTTCAGTGTAATATCTTGTATTGTATAACAAAAAATGTTTATACATGCAAATTTTATTATGAAACATTTGTTGATATCAGAAATGGAGAATGTTTTACTTCGTCAAAACAACCGAATGTATGCATCAATGTCAATTGACCAAAACAATAAGTTTAAAGACCAACAAAAATTATACAATTTATGCCCTCATGTAATAGATTTCTTATAATTGTGTTCCAACAAGTTTCATGATGGGATTTTGTCTAAGAAGAATGCAACTCAAGCGAATGGTTTGTTAAAAATAATCATTAGAGAGAAATAAACACATAAGCAAGAATTTGAAATTTGTTGGTTTGGTGATCAATGTGATATGAACAATCAAGGTGTATCTTTAAAAAAAATTACAAATAGTATGGAGTGAGTTTAAAGATGAATTTTATGAGAAGAACACCATAATTATTATTGTGGCAGGAAATGGTATTGGAGAGACTTAATATGAAAATCTTATTATTGAAAAACCTTTCGACCCATCTTCAAAAAAAGAAGATTATTCATTGATTGGTGAGGTATGACAGACTCTGAGCAACATAGAAAACATAATGATGGTATAAGGAACTCTATTTGAGAATCTTATCTTAAAGAACCTCCTATACAAAAACTAGTTATTCAAATTCTATAATTTCAATGGGGTAATAAACTTGTGATTTTAGTGAGGTAATAGACTTTGAGAAATTTATATAACAATGTTTGTTTGTCATTTTCACAAGAATAGATAGCTTTTTGTATTAATATATAAAATGGTTGCGGTTGAACCAGCCAATGAACATGTGTTACAAAATGTCTATAGAAGTGTATAGGAGAAAACAAAAAAATTATTTATGTCAAGAGTCTTATAGGCTAGATTTTGCATCATCTTTCAACATGGATTTTGAATTCTTGACAACTATAGATTCTAATGAAGAGATTACATAGAAAAACAACCTTACAAACAATATAAGAACCTAGCATAATTATTTGTTTCCATGCCCATTGTGGGAATCCTTCATTTCCTCTCCACTAATTACATGCATTCCAAGTGTTGGTTGTACTACTACTTCCTCTCCTTGGTCTCTAGTTAACTATTGAACCGTGGACTCTTCCATTAAGGCATATTTCACTAAACCCGTGGAATTTGAAGGTTGTTATGCCTAACACTGAGAGCTACGAGAAAATCCCAAGATAATGTTGTAATTCATATCAAAATCTAAGGTTGTTTTTCCAATTCTCTGGTTTTTAGATTCCATTTTTATCTCCAACTCTAAATTTTTTACTAATTGGGAGTCAAATTGATTACTTATTCTCTCATTGAGGTGGAGAATTTATTTATGAAGGGTATCCATTTGAGTTGAAAGATCTCTCACAACTTTTCATGGGTCAAGGACTGATCCATATTATTTTGAGAACGAAATGAAGGCGGAAATATAACAAGTAAATACACAAATATAATGCCAGAAAAACATAGATATAGTCATGCAAAAATTTTATTAAAGACGAAAATGTACAGAAACTGTAAAAATATAGAGTGAATGACTCGCTAGAATGGTAACAGCTTATCTCTGAAGATTATGTTCTCTACCGAAGGTGGAGTAGAGTCATCAAATAAAAGATGGAAGTGGTTGTCATCCCAGAAATGACAACTATCCATATATCAATCATCACAATCATCCTTCAAATCATACCAAGCATACATTCTTGATAATATTTATTCATGATGTCTGCCATAAGATATCTCTCTTAAAGGAGAGCCAATGACCATTAACTATTGTGATAACTATCTCTGTGGTCTTGTAGATTGTCTTTGAATGCTTCAATCATGTGTAGAATTTTCTTGAGTTGAGAGTGCATATCCATTGGAAACACCACATATCATATACCAAAAGAAAACTCTTAAAATGATTTATCCAATGGCACTAATCTCGGAGAAATCTGAGCACCCTATGAAAAGTTATGAACTCTGCATTCTCGTCATCATCACAAAAACAAAAAAAAAAAAACAAAATAGAACAATAAATTACTGCAGAAAATCGCAGCGTTTTTGGGAAAAACCCTAAAAAAATGTTCATAAATTTACTTCTCGGACTCTGTTTCGACTAATTTGTTTTTTTGAAATTGAGTATTTTTCCGAGAGGAATTTAAATACCCAATTTGTTTTTCCAAATTCAACTCATAAAGCTTCAGATCTGAACCTGAAGTAAGTTGCCCTCTTTTTCTTCCCTAGAAAAATTCTACAAAAAGAGCAAAAAATTATTTCCTTCTTTGGCCAAAGAAAGTGATCTGATACTAATTGTTGTTAAGTACCTGAATAGATCTACAAATATAATCACCACAAATACTGAATACACAATAGATCCACAGAGCAATATAGAAAAAACCACATTTTTATTATAAGAAAACCCTTGAGGTAGGGCAACACCATACAATGGATCATATTATGGAAGGGATACTCTCTTGTTCACTTGTCTCTTTAAGGAGGATTTCTCCTAATGAGATTCAGCTCCAAATACAATATTTCTCTTCATGTCCCATTACATTGTTTGAACCCCTTTATATAGTGCTACCATCACCTAAGAACAATCTAGAGGAGGAATCTTCTAGAAGTAAAACCTTCTAAGAAATCCTCTTACATTTATTATATCTAACTACCATAGTGGACCTTATTTAATAATATAGTGGTCTTAATCCACTTTACATTTAATTATCTACACTATTATCACTATGGACCCTTTGGCCCCCCACTACCTCTCTAACTACTTAATAGATTCCAAAATATCTATTTTTATATCATGTTTTTTTAAGGGTTAATTAATGTGTCCATATAAAGTGGTCCAGTTGGGGCCCGGTCCCCCTTCAAGTTGTTGAGAGTCACATTTCATAAAATTGAAAGTAGAGATGTCAGTTAATTCAAATAAAAATGACAATGGATAAAAAATACCAACAAGAATCCGCTTAGTGAAAAACCAAGAGAGAGATCTCACTTGTACCCTGATTCATCATGTTGAACACTTCATACGAACATGTTATGCACAGCCCAATGTTAAACATAAATAAATTTATATTACCAGCAATTAAAGAATTTAGATATTAAAGGAGCTATGATAGATTTGTCAACAATAAAAAAAAAATACAAATCCCATAAAAATCATAAATGTGTAAAATTGTGTCCTTAAAAGCACACCTAGAATTGGGTCCTTAAAAAGCACAACTGAAATACACGATGCAGGCTCGCAGTCCCCAACCTTTTTTAGAACAAAGTTAAGTTATTTCTATATTCTTATGATGACGCTAGTGCCCTCATGAACTTGGGCATTGTCCATGAGATGAACCTTGATTATATAAAACAATTTCCATTCAGAAATTTACCATAAGTGGTCCCTACCCTGTCTCATAGTGATATACAACATGTTGCACTGCCCAATCATGAATTTAAGCTTGATCTTTTCAAAGCAATTTATACAGGAATGCACATTTTTTTCATGGTTTTCTTACCAGTTTGAATTTAAGCTTGATCTTTTCAAAGCAATTTATACAGGAATGCACATTTTTTTCATGGTTTTCTTATCAATTTTGTTTTAGTTTGTACTTCGACCGGCTAGATTTTGATTGTTCTCATCTACTGTAGCTTGGCTCTTCTTTTCTCTATTACAGATTTGAAGAACCTCCTCCCTTAACCATTTCTCTAATACAGTTTTTAGAAGAAAAAAAAATAGATTCCTCTGTCTTTTAATACAGTTTTAGGAAAAAAATCCAACTCATTTATTTTCTTTGAAAATTAAAGAGTAAACAATAATATGCACCTTGCAGTAAAATAATAAATATTATATAACCAATAAAAATATAATATCTTTTTAATACAAAATATGTTCTCTAAACTATATCTTTTTATTACAAAATATGTTCTCTAAACCGTTGGCATTTATACATATAATGTAATAAATACCTTTTTAATACAGACCATGGTCTTAAACCGTTGCCCTTTGTACATATAATTATGAAATAAATCTTCAATTAAATCATCGATAAGTGCATGGTGAAAATATACATATTCAAATTTGTTTCATTAAAATACACATATCTTTTAGATTTTTTATATACATCCAAGGACGCCCCAAAACATTGTCTTATTACACAAAATACACATCTCTGTTTTTCTTTTTACGTACCTCCAATGACATCTCAAAACAATACAAACTTTATTCTAAATGAATTAAACATTTATCTATGTATTCGTCCACTCAATTGATGTCTCTCATCGCTTGTTTATGTTGTAATACGTCTGAACCGTTGATATATATCTGAAAACAATGCTACAAGTCTAACTTTCTAGCTTATTCAAGCTTCCTAGAACTATTACGTGCCAAATTTTCTTACTCGAGTGAGTGGTGTTTTCACCTTAAGATTTCCCAGGAAAACTAATATAGGTTGAAGGCTACTTGGTGAGAGTCACTGATACAATACCTACAAAGTTACAAATATAAACCTGTTATTTATACTTACAAATATAAACTTGTTAGTTATTTTGCAGGTTCGTACAAATCATTGTTTGGAGCTTCTACAGCTATATCCAAATCGAAGTTAAATTACAAATTCCAAACTCTACAAATCGCTACTAAAAATTTCAACCAGGCAAACAAGCTTGGCCAAGGAGCTTTTGGTTCGGTTTATAAGTTTATGTCCAAATTCATATGTTTTTACTGATTTTTGAAGCACGATTATCATATTTAGATTCATCACTGAGAAATATAGATGGGACATTTTATTTGAAAGGGAGTTTTGACAGAGGACAGGGAAATTGTTGTGAAGAGACTATTTGCAAAAAAAGAACAAGGAATTAAAGAGTTCTTCAATGAAGTGAATCTTGTTAGTCGCGCTCAACACAAAACTCTCGTCAAACTGTTTGGGTGTAGTGTGGATTGGACAGACAGACTCTTGGTCTATGAATACATTCCCAACAAGAGCCTTGATAAATTTTTTAGTGCTTCAACGTCTAGAAACGAAGAAAAGGCAAGTCTTTASCTGGGATACCACTTCCAGCATTGCACTGTATGTTGTTAGGTCTTGCCATTGATATGGGCTTTGTATCGCCATATTGTCATTCTTCGTCCATCCTCAAAGATATSCGAAATACCATCTAGGCTTCGGACCCTGCAAACCCCTCAACATGAGATATACACGAAGGCCCTTGATAGCCCAAATCCTAATTCCCTAAAAAACCTAGCCAGGGATATCGTCACCTCACAGATCGATAACTTGGGGATGATTTATCTAGGGCTCAATTCCTAACATGAGACCCGCAAAGGGCAGCTGATTTGCAGAATTTATGCACAATCCTGGGACAAAAGCTATGCACAATTTGCAGATACGAAGGATGATAAACGCAGAACTTGGGAGGAAAACAGGAAAATGGGTCTTGTTGCCCAAATCACCTGCTGTGGACATGTGAAGACTCTCCTTGTTCAGGAAAAGAGGGCGTACACCACTCAGCATGACAACAAGATCAGGGTTTGGGGAAACCATCCCTGTTTGAAGTTACTTAGGGGTTTTTACGTTCAAGAACGAAGCGAAGCTGCAAAAACCTGGATTGGCAAGGCTTAAAGAAGAGGTCGCTGAGAGAACTAATGGTTGCATTGTAGGTATTTGATAATATTTGTCCGGAGCATGGTTTCCTGTCTGTTTGCAGAAGGCGAAGAGAAATGGAGGACGTGGGTTCAATTCTCCTGGCCTTCTATTACACAAAAAATGAAAGAAGCGGTATCAAGTTTCAACAAAATAGGTTGTAGCAACAAAAGCTGACAACGAAATCTCAATCTGATCGAATATGATCCGAGCTTATCAGAACACTGACAGCAAAGAGATAAATCAGAATACTTGCAGCAAATAAATAAAGAGATAGGGACGACAAAGAGACAGGGCTGGATACATACGCTCTAAAGGTAAATGAAACATTAACACTGGATTTGAAGGACAACATAGGTGGACAAAGTGTTGTTTTTCAAAACCTGCACAATATAGGTGGACATAGTGTTGTTTTTCAAAATCTATTCCTAAGATATGTCTTCCACACAATTAATTAATACATGTAAAGATAATAATGGAGAATTTTGAAAATACAATTAAATCATTAGTAGTTACATAAGCAGGTTTATATGGTTTATATATGCAAACAAAAACAACATTCAATTTATAATATAAACAACATCAATTCAACATAGTCATAAATAAGTCATAACACTTATCTTTCTTGGAATAACCACCAAATTGTAAGCTCTATTGTACTTAATTTCTCTACAACTAGGTCACTCCCAAGTTGAGGCTATGAATTCACAAGGATAAATCACCTATTGTTAGCTCTAGTGCTCTTCACACAACCCATTTCCTATTTCACAATCTGTAAACTCTTATAGCTATCACAATCCATAAGCGCTCTTTCCCCATCAGCTTGCACAACTTAAGGAATGGGATCCCCTTATCTACCACATAGTCCCTTGGGCTATCCCACTTCCCTCCATGGCTCTAGCATAGACCAACTAGGAAATCTCATTGCTAAGGACTCCAGGGATTATCAGATGTAATTAGTTTTCCTCAATAACAACAATTTCCTTACACAATCATAATTCCACATGGTTTCCCAACAATCATTCCCATAATTCTATTATGGCATTCATACATCAACTTAAGCTATGAGACAAGGCTCCCAATGAAGAATGAATGTGAATCCCCTTACTCTTACACTCTAAGAACAAAACCTATGGGAAGAGTGAATGTCAAAATCCTTGGTGAAATTTCTATGTAATATTATTTGGTTGTTTCAGACAAGACATCCCACCTACTCATATTTTCGTGTATGGGGCTTCTCTAATTACCCTATGTCACTTCCAAGATTCATAAATATGAAGGTGTCCATCAACGAAATCATAAGACAAGTTTTGGAGACTAACCATTTCTTCATTACAAAAAAATGAAAGAGGGGCCCATATCAATTGTCCTTCAATTGTGTGGCAAAGTTTATAAGGACATCTTCGAGAAACTAGCTAGTGAGGCATACCATCCAAACCTCAATTTCAATATTCTAACACTACACATATAGGACCCTATAAAAGTTCTTACATAATTTTAAGAGGACAAGGGTCTCACATGGAGATGGAATCTTTGTTTAGACAAGAGGTGCAAACGATTTTGAAACATGGACATCAAAGTCGAAAAAAGAGCTTAAGTCATTCAAGGCATGTCGAAAGAAGAATGCAATGTCTCCAAAGTAGCAAATGAGAACACATAAAGGTATAGTTCAATAGAGTAAGAGGGCCATAAGGGATAAGAAAGACTAAGGAGGGTTGTTCTCAATCCAATAGACTATGGATTTATGGAGACAAAAGAGAACCAATAAAATACAAAAGTATACAATGAACTCTAAGAATACAAGGAAAAATCAAAGGCAATAGAGAAGAGAGAAGAAATTGGACAAGGATGTCAAAGCAATTAGACAAGTAATGAAAACATAAGCTCAAGAGACAAGGCTGAAAGAAGAGGTTTGTGAAATAGAAAAGGAAATGGACGGTAAAGTTGCAATAAGTCAAGCTAAGGAGATTAAGTAGAAGAAAAAAAGACCCATTAGAGTTCAAGAAATATCGACAAGGGAGTAGACGATGGGGATGATGACCCCAATAAAAGAAGACATCAAAGGGACACACAAAAGATGAAGGAGAAAAGAAGAAAAAGATAGGTATTTTCACTGGGACCCATAGAAAAGGAAATTCCTTCAAGGCATAAAATCAATCCCCTTTCAGAATGAAAGAAGGAAGGTAAGATCAAGCAACAAGAAGTACAAAGGACATTGGAGCAGAGAAAAGAGAATCAAGCTCAAAGAAAAAGAGAGAGGAGGTTGGAAGAAGAAGTTTGTGAAATAGAAAAGGCAATGGGTGAGAAAGTAGCAAAAAGATAAGCTAACGTAGTCAACTAGAAAAAAGAAGAGACAAGTCGATTTCATGCAATCCTAGTGATAGAGGAGACAATGAGGATGATTACCCCATTAAAAGACTTTGAAGGGACGCGCAAAGGAGGAAAGAAGAAAAAAATGTATAAGAGTGGATAGAGAGGACAAGAAAATCTTATTGGCTTGTCCTCCAAAGAAAAAGGGGGACTCAAGTAAAAAGGGAAACATAGAGAGGAGATATTGGGAAGACCAAAGACACTCATAAGGTACATGAATAACAAATCATTGAGGAAGGACTTGGAAAAGGAAAAGACAAAGAAGAGAAATACATCAAAGGTAAAGCAAATGAAAATAAAGTCTGAGAACGTGCGACCAAAAGAGAGGGATAGACCGCATAGAAGAAGAAAAGAGAGATGACAATAAAGAGGTGCTTGCAAGAAAATGGTAAGTATAAATAGTCCAAGTGCATTAAAAGGCCAAGAGGACAGAATGAGAAGTGAGTTCCAACTAGGTGATGTAGCCAGTAAACTGAGATTCATTCAAAAGATCTAAAAACCATGCAAACACGCGAGAATGGAAAATAGTTCTCTTTTATTCCTTCTCCATCATAACTATTACAATGGAGGTTCAACCCCTTATAACTACTATCTGAGATTTTTTAAAACAACTAATTTTAGAAAAACAACTAATTTTAGGAAATTCTCGCATGAGTCTAAAACTGACCAATAATTAATATCTAACTAGAGAAACACTATTTTTAAACTCGTTTTTCTGATTAAGTTCATAAACTAAGAGATAATTGATAATAAAAAAATTTAAAATTCCCATAAAAACACTAAAACCCCAATTTGAGGCCTTATATGAAGAAATTTGGCCTTGGAAAAGTGTCAAAACCATGTCCGATCTAAAGGATTAGATTGGCATGGCAGTGAACTCTTCGAGACACAACTCTCTGTAAAATTTCAACCCAAACGAATAACCGAGTCAAAAGTTATGACCCTCGAAAAATCCTTGCATCATTCTCCTCTGGTTGAAAAGAACACAACTCCTGCAAGTTGTTGTCTTCAAATTGTTGCGACTTAACGAGATGTAGGTTCAGCAAGTCCCCCTCTATAATCCATGTACTCTCTATTGGTGCTAGGCCTTCCCACTAGACTAAGTATTGATTGTATTGGACTTGTCGAGTATGAAGGGTCTTCTTATCTAAAATATGTGCAATATTTTCCTTTTCTTTTCCTATTGTCAATCCACCTCTGCCTCACTATCATCACCCAGATCGTCCCCATGGAAGATATACAAATCAAAAATGTTAAACACATGGGAGATATTGAGATCAGTTGGTAAATCGACCTTATAATCATTGTCCTTGATTTTCTTGAGAATCTTGCAAGGACCAATTTTTTTATACTTCAATTTGTCGTAGATTCCTCTAGGAAATCGCTCTTTCTGAAAATAAACCATCAACAAATCACCTTCATCGAATACATGGTATCATCGGTGAGCATATTTTATAATTTTGTTATGTTCATTATTGGCCTACAATTTTTGGCTCACATGTTGTTGCAACTGTTCAATGTGTTATGCAAATGCTTCCTCGTCATCAATGATCCTATCCCCAAGTGGTAGCTCCACCAAATCTAGGACACCCATAGGATTTCTACCATAAACAACCTGAAATGGAGATTTACCTGTAGATTTATTCATTGAACTATTGTAGACAAATTATGCTTGAGGTAAATCCAAATCCCACTACTTGGGCTTCTCTCCAACAATGCTCTGTAATAAGTTTCCCAAACTCTAATTTACTACCTCGGTTTTCCCATCTGTTTGGGGGTGATAGGAACTATTGAACTGTAATTTAGTCCCCATTTTCTTCCATAAAGTCCTCCAAAAATTACCCAAGAACCGAGTATCTCTATTAGAGGTAATAGTTTTTTGAACCTCATGCAATCTAACAACTTATGAAAAAAACAATTATGCCACCCTCGATGCATCACTAGTTTTCTTGTAAGCAATGAAATGAGCCATTTTAGAGAACCTATCAACAACCACAAAAATATATTCATTACCTCATTGTGTGTTTGGGAGCCCCAACAAAGAATCCATGCTCAGATATGTCCATGGCCCCATGGACACTGGTAATGGCATATACAACCTTGTGTCCTGTGAGTGTCATTTATCCATTCAGTAATACTTATCTTCAATTAAGGCCAGTGTTTTATCCTTTCCAAAATGTCCTGCCAAACCACTACTGTGAAGGTCTCTAATAATATTTCCCCTCATTGAACCAATTAGAATGCATAGTTGTTTTCCTTTGAAGAGGTATCCATCTTGTATAAAATATTCACCCCGATTAAGATCCATGTTCCCAGGGACTGGATTTTTCAAATGTTCCACAATCTCCCAAAAATCATTATCAAACACATAGAGGTCATTCAATGCAGGAAACTCAATTACTTGATTTTCCATGGTTGTAAAAAAAACAATGCACCAACTCAAAGCATCTGCAACTTGATTATGTCATCTCGATTTGTGCTTTAGAACAAAGGTGTAGCCTTGTAAGGAAGAGACCCATTTTGCATGTATATTATTCAATTTATTTTGGGTGTTTACATATTTTAATGCAATGTGTTCGGTAAATAACACACTCTTTCAGCATTAAATAATGCCTCCAATGTCGCAATGCTTGCACAATTGCATAAAATTCTACATCATATGTGGAGTAGTTCTTTCTTACCTCATTCAACTTTTCACTAAAGAATGCAATTGGTCTACCTACTTGGCTAAGTACAACGCCAATCCCTACATGTAAAGCATCACATTCTACCTCAAACACTTTATCAAAATCCAGTAAGGATAATATGGGTGCCCCTGTTACCTTCTTCTTTAGAAACTTAAAAACTTTTCTCAGCTTCATTGGTCCGCATAAATGTCTTGCCTTTGGTGCAATCTGTTATGGGTGCTACATTACTGCTAAAATTTCAAATAAATTTTTGGTAAAAGGTAGCCATCCCGTGAAAACTTCTTACCTTTGTTATGCTCCTAGGACTAGGCCACTCCAAAATTGATCTGACCTTCTCTAAATCCATCTTGAATCCTTCTGTCGAGATGACAAAACCCATAAATACCAAACTTTCTTGTAGGAACCTACATTTCTTCAGGTTTGCATATAGTTGATGTTTTCTCAATGCATCTAATATAATTTTTAAATGGTGCAAGTGATCTTTGTTGTGACTAAAAACTAGGATGTCATCAAAATAAACAACAAGAAGCTTACCAATATAAGTTCAAAGCACAATATTCATCAACCACATGAAAGTACTAGGTGCATTGGACAGCCCGAATGGAATCACCATCCATTCATATAGTCCATCCCTGGTCTAAGGCAGTTTTCCCTTCATCCCCTTCGTGAACATGGATCTGGTGGTATCTAGTTCGCAAATCAATCTTACTGAAATATTTAGCTCTGGCTAGCACATCCATCATGTCTTCCAAATTTGGTATAAGAAAATGATATTTGATGGTAATTTTATTGATTGCTCTGCTATATGTGCACATCCTCCATGTATTATCCTTTTTTTGGAGTCAACAATGTCGGTAAAGCACAGGGACTCATGCTTTCTCTTACCAAACCTTTCTTTATAAGTTCTATCACTTACCGGTTGAGCTATGCATGTTGTGTAGGACTCATCCTATACACTGCCTGATTATGTAAAGATGATCTTGGTATTAGATCAATGTGATGTTGAATATCCCTCTTTGGTGGAAGACCATCAGGTAGTTCGTTAGGGATAACATCAACATATTCTTCTAGTAACTTGGCCACTTTAGTGGCGATTGGTACGTCTTTCGCGGTTCATTTTTGCACTATTAATGCATAGCAGAATCATGTTACCTTCGTTTCCTTAAAAAACGCTCTTTCTGACAACATATTCTCAATTTTTCCCTCATCCTTAAGGGGCAATAAGACGACTTTCGATCCATCCTTCCAAAAGGTGTAGGTATTCTTTCCTCCATCAAACATGACTTTTTTTTCATATTGTCAAGGCCTCCCCAATAACAAATGACATGCATCCATCAGAATGACATCACACCATACTTCATCTTTATAATTCTTGCAGATGGAAAACTAGATCAAACATGTCTTTTATAAATGGTGACTTCATTCCCCTTTTTAAACCATGCAATTCGATAAGGATGGGGATGTGTTTCGCGGTGTAATTTCAACTTATCTACCATCTCTTTGGAAACCATATTCTCACAACTACCATTATTAACAATAACTTGACATACCTTTCCCCCAGAAGTGCATATGGTTCAAAGCCAAGAATCTTCATTGTCGCTACTTTGCCTTTGCTCTTTTTCGGGAATCACCATTGACCTCTGTATCATGAGACTCTCCCACAAATCAAGCGAGACTTCAGATTCAGCTCCTTATTCTTCATTCTCAGCTTGGACCAAGTTCAAACTAGGTTGGTGTCCTTGCTTCGGCTCTTGCATGTTATAATGTGCGAATTCAAATGCTTGATTACCCTCTACAACACACCTAAAACACACATAAGGTCCTCCTCTACCACCACCGTAACCTCTACCCCTATGAAATCCTCTTCCTTGTGGTTGATTCAGGTTATCTTGTCGAGTATCTTCTGCTTTCTCAGCTCCTTGGGATGATTCGCCTCTGCCATAGTTAAAACCACCCCGTGAGGCAGACGATGTACCCCTCCTTGCTCCTTTATTCCTTTGAGCAAATTGTCAGTTTTTATTTTCCTCGACCTTTAAGGATAATGGGTATGCCTCTTCCATGTTGTGAACCCTATGCATGCTCAATTCATCTTGAATATAAAATTTTAAACAATTCACATACCTTGCAGCAAGTTGCTCATCAGTTTCATGGTGATCCACGCGAATAGACAACTGATAAAACTCATTTGTGAGTTCCTCCATGGTGGACAATTTTTGCTTCAAGTTCTAAAATCTATGAAAAGGGGTCTGGGCATAGTCCAGAGGAAAAAAAAAATCTCGTAATTTTTTTTCCATCTTGCTCCAGGTCCTAATTTTTTCTTCTTTTTTTTTGCTCTGTCTTTCTGCACATCATCCCACCAAATCATGGCGTAACCCTTCAACTTGGTGCATGCAAATTTCACCTTTTTTTCCTCTGGCATAGGCTGTCACTCAAAAAACAATTCCATGATGTTCATCCAATCTATTAACTCCTCTAGTTTAATATTCCCTGCATATTTTGAAACTTCCATCTCGATCTTATCATTTCTCCCTTCTAGAGCCATGAGCATCCTTTCTTCAAAATTCATGCACTCTAATTGTTCTTATTCATGTTCTATATGTTGATCTACATCTCCTTGGTCTGTCTCCTCATCAGACACTTTTCTTTATATTATTCTCTGACTAGCTAGCATGTTTGTAAGATCTACTACTTGCCTTTGGAGGTTTTGCATATCTGTGTGCATCTGAGCAAGACATGTTCTTCCTCTTCCTCTCACAACAATCTTCCTACTCTAATACCAGATTATGTAGCCAATAAGCTGAGATTCATTCACAAGATCTAAAAACCATGAAAACACACGAGAATGGAAAATAATTCTCTTTTATTCCTTCTCCATCCTAGCTATTACAATGGAGGTTCAACCCCTTACAACTACTATCTGAGATTTTCGAAAACAACTAATTTTAAAAAATTCTCGCATAACTTTAAAACTGACCAATAACTAAGAGCTAACTAGAGTGACATTAATTGTCAACTCTCTTTTCTGATTAAGTTCATAAACTAAGAGATAACTAATAATTAAAATTTTAAAAATTCTTGTAAAAACACTAAAACCCTAATTTGAGCCTTATATGAAGGAATTTGGCCCTAGAAAAGTGTTGACATGATGTTTGATTTGAAGGATCAAATTGGCACGGTAGTGAACTCTTCGAGACGCAACTCCCTATAAAATTTCAACCCAAACGGATACCGAGTCAAAAGTTATGACCCTCGAAAAATCTATGCATCACATGGACAACAAAACTCAAAATGAAGAAAAGAAAGCAGAGAAGAAAATAAAATATAGAATACAATAAAGGATTAATGGAGTAGGACAACACAGAATATGAGGTAGGTAAACAAAAATTTGTACAAAAAATTGCAACCATAGAGGCAAAGAAACTAAATACTTTTTACAAGATTAAAGATAAAAGGAAGAAAGTGATTTTGCACATGATTTTGCAGACACAAAACAAGACTAAACACTAGACATAATTCCGTAGTTAGGGCATACCGAGCATTCAAGGATAAAATAGGTGTTATATGGGCTTTAACAATGATCAATTTTGACATAGTTCTATATAATTAAGCATTTATTGTAAGTCAACCCACTAATGCAAGGAGCTAAAAATATTTAGTTGTTAAGGTTGTACAAGTTGTACAAGGACTTTAAAGGGGCATGAAAAAGGCATTTGTAGCTTAGGTTGTGTTGTGTTCATAGATGCAACATGGGATAAGGACATCATCTAAGCACTTGTTGGATGGATGTCCCATTTTCTTTGTAACATAGGTTATGTTGTGTACATAGTTGCGACGTGTGATAAGGACATCATTTGAGCACTCATTGGATGGGCATATCCCATTGCATTATACTATAGACCATGATTAATTGTTTCAAAGTGGGTTTTTGATTCTCGGGTTTCCCACCATGTCAATGCATCTTTAAAGCGATCCTCTACTATTTTGTTGTAATATAGTTAAATGAGACACGTAAATAATAAGAAAAAAATATGGATACTTTTATATCATGGCTAATGCTATTACCTTTTGTTAAGCCATTATTTTCTTCTTAATAGACAATGTTAATGCATATTCCCTCAATTGCATTTGTTGTTAATATAAGGGATGAGCATCCTATGGTACAATTTAAAGTTGAACATTTAATATCCAACAATGCTCATACTATGTCGTGCACATGCACATCTCAAGGTCTATGAAATAATAAAAGAATCGGCATTACGATATGTTTATTGCCTAGGCAACCCATGAACCCTTTAGTGAGGATGAGTAGAGTACTCAATACAATGTTGTAGATAGGCAATGGTTGTGTATCTCAATACAATCAAATCCACCAATATCAACATTGTTGTCACTCAATGCCCAATTACTTCCTCTATCTTTAGCTATGAATGACCAAATCATATAGAATGTGTCATAATCCTGAAGAATCTTAATCCGTTTCCAATTTTGAATTATTTAGACATTGCATATAAGTGTTTTAAAAATTGAAGGCACTAAACATATGATACATCCCATTTTGAATTATTTAGACATTACATATAAGTGTTTTAAAAGTTGAAGGCACTAAACATATGAAACATGTATAGATGCACCAACACATATGGAAGGTGTCAAAGTCATAAAGAATCTTAAAAGATTTCCAATTCTGAATTATTTAGACATTAAAATAAGGGTTTCAAAAGTTGAAAGCACTAAAGTATGACATTTGTATAAATGCACTAAAAGGGTCCATTGCATTATACTATGGACCATGATTAATTGTTTCAAAGTGGGTTTTCGATTCTCAGGTTTCCCACCATGTCAATCCATCTTTAAAGCAGTCCTCTACTATTTTGTTGTGACATAGTTAAATGAGACAAGTAAATAATAAGAAAAAAATATAGATACTTTTATATCATGGCTATTGCTATTACCTTTTGTTAAGTTATTATTTGCTTCTTAACAGACAATGTTAATGCATATTCCCTAAATTGCATTTGTTGTTAATATAAGGGATAAGCATCCTATGGTACAATTTAAAGTTGAACATTCAATATCCAACAATGTTAATGCTCAAACTACGTAGTGCACATGCACATCTCAAGGTCTATGAAATAACAAAAGAATCGACATTGTGATATGTTTATTGCCTAGGCAACCCATGAACCCTTTAGTGAGGATGAGTAGAGTACTCGATACATTGTTGTAGATAGGCAATGGTTGTGTATCTCAATACAATCAAATCCACCAATATCAACATTATTGTCACTCAATGCCCAATTACATCCTCTATCTTTAGCTATGAATGACCAAATCATGTAGAAGGTGTCAATCATGAAGAATCTTAATCCATTTCCAATTTTGAATTTTTTTAGACATTACATATAAGTGTTTTAAAAGTTGAAGGCACTAAACATATGATACATCCAATTTTGAATTATTTAGACATTACATATAAGTGTTTTAAAAGTTGAAGGTACTAAACATATGAAACATGTATAGATGCACCAACACATATGGAAGGTGTCAAAGTCATAAAGAATCTTAAAAGATTTCCAATTATGAATTATTTAGACATTAAAATAAGGGTTTCAAAAGTTGAAGGCACTAAAAGTATGAAATTTGTATAAATGAAACTCCTTTCCTTTCATTGCGGAAAGAAAAAAAATACCAAGCATTTGGAGCTATAATGGAAGCATCCTACCTCCTCATCAAAATGGAATTCTAGATTGCACTAAAATAATATAACATTTGGTTTAAACTAGTGTATTAAAAATCGGTTGACTTGGACTCGTTGACCGAGCCAATCCCAAAACAGTCCAACTTGGTCGTTTCGACTTGTTGACTCGACAAGTCGGTTTAGTACCGAACCGACAGAGTCAATTGGTTCTTATGTTGACTCGGCAAACTGGTTTAGTACCGAACCAACCGAGTCAAAGGCTTGACTCGGTCAGTTTGGTATCAAACCAATGAACTTGGATGACTGATGCAGACCCCCCTTCTCTCATAAGGGTTGTGTGACCTCTCGATCTAGGATCGATCAAGAAACTGAGTCTAATTGACTCTCTAGGTCTCTGCTAGACCCCAAACCCACTTACACAGGTCCTTTCCCCAAATAAGCAGGTCGTACGAGACCTGTGACTTCTCTCCTGAGTGTTGTTCGAACCTCAACGCTTAACAGGCGCCAGCTCTTCTCTACTAAGCCCTTTCTCTCTTGTGACCACACGCTTGAGTAAAAGGTGTGTTGCGATTTCGCGTTTCGCGACTCTGGGAGTGGTGCTACCTCCGTCCCCCTGATAGCCGAAATCCCGATGACCCTGGATCTACAGTCCATATCTTCCCTTGATCGACAGTTGCGATCAAATCGACGTTTTGCGACTTTAGAGTCTCCTTGCCTCCGTTCTCCCGATAGCCGAAATTGTGATGGCACTGGATCAATGGTCCAAATCTCTCCTTTGATCCAACAGTCACGATGACTTCGGGACTTCGCGTTTTGTGAAGTCGAAAGACTTATCACCTCTGATTCTCCGATCCCCGAAATGTTGATATTTCGCCTTGGACAATCAACGGTCCAGATCTCTCCTGGATCCAACGACTCAGATCAAGTCGTGGATTCGGGCTTCGCGAATTCTTAGCATTCTGCCCTTTGAATTCTCCAAAGTGCGAGTCAATGAAACACTGATCATTCATCACGCATCCCTCCTAATGGATGGTTTTGATTCTCTAGCATTCAGATCAAATGGCTGAGATCTTTTCCCCCTTGTGCTTACGTTATCTTCAGAGTTAGAAGATCTTATGGGTGTTCAAAGGTTTCGAACCTTTGCTCCTTCGACGAGTATGATTCTTGGATCTCTTTAACACTTATGGAAAGTGTTATTCCTCCTGAGATTGGTCTCCTGAAGACTTCAATTTCCTGCGCACTCCTTGCGTTTTAGGGATTTCGATAACTCAGATCCTTGGGATTTCTCGAAGAGAAACTCCTCTTGCCCTCCTGGTGTTCCCCTTTTTTGTTCTTCGACCTCTGTAAAGTCCCTTCGACACTTAATTGAATCTCGGATCTGTGCACTCCTTGCACCAGATCTTACGCAAGGTTTTGGGTTCTTGCGGATAACCGTGCACTCCTTGCACCAGTATCTTTGCACTCCTTGCAAAGGGAAAGTTTCGCGTTATCTCTTCTGAGCTTCGGAACCGAAACAAATTCTGTCAATGCACTCCTTGTGTTCTGTGTGCACACCTTGCACTACTTCCGCAGAAGAGAAACAATTGAAACTTATCCTAACATTCACAATTCCATCTACTCAACGCGATTCATTCATTCATTCATGAAAACACAATACAGAGAATTGCAAACAATGTTCACACCAAGCATTGGATCAATTTTCCTCTGTTCTATTCCAAAATGAAAAATGGTTACAACTGTAAAATGAACAACAACTGAAAAACTGAATCTCCTACTAACTTGCAGCTAACCTCTACTCTATAGCCACTACCAACCAGCAACTTACTAGTCTCATTCGGGCATACAAAACCTCTATTTATCTCAGAGGGCTCTTAGGGTTTTCCCCCTAGCTACTTGTCTACTCTAAAATTTAACCTAACGACTCTCTAGACCAATCACATTCCAGATCTGTAGTGGAGTCTCCCACTTCGCTCGTAATCGTCCAAGCGTGCCTCCATATTTTTCCGGCCTGATTTCAAGCGTGCCTCAAATATTAATTCCACGCTGAGTTAAGGTGGACTTCAAAATATTTGTTGTGACTTCCAGCATTGAGCTTTCGTACAGATTCCTTGATGTTCATAGGGCTTGCTCCACGTAATTGCCAACGATGCTCTTGCATCATACTCCCCTTGACAAAAATTAATGGACTCCTGTCCATGAGCTCCTGCACTAACTTTCCATGCTTCTGGATAGCAGCTTTACTTTCCCAACTGGCATATTCTATTAGGTGTCCCTTCCACTTGACCAGATATTCAAAATACATCTTCCTCCTGGTCTTTTTGTCGATCCTCTGATTAACGATCTTCTCCATTTGTGGTTTCTCTGCTACAGGCATTTGTTTTTCCCACTGGATCTTCTCTTGATCTGTTGACCCCTCTGTGTCATCTTTCCTATAAGGATACAAGCCTAAAACATTGAATATGGGCGATATGCCCACACCATCTAGCAGTTCAATCTCGTAGGCGTTTGCATCAAACTTCCTTAAGATCTTACATGGTCCTATCTTCTTCATCTTTAACTTATTATGTGTTCCCCTAGGGAACCTTTATTTCCTGAGATGTGCCAAAACCTGATCTCCTACTTCAAATTGAAGTTCTCTGCGGTGTTGATCCACTCTGCGCTTGTACTCCTAGTTAGAACTCTGCAACTATCCCGTGATCTGGTTATGGAGCTTCTGCATTTTTGCAGCAAAATCTTCTGCTCCAGCGCTCATGATCTCACTATGTTCCAAGTCTATCAAATCAGATACCCCCCTGGGTTGCATTCCATACAATATTTGGAATGGGCTCTTTCCAGTACTCCTGTTTGGTGAGTCATTGTATGCAAATTCTGTTTGCGGCAGAATTTGATCCCACTAGTTATGGTGTTCGGTAACCAGACTCTTCAACAAGTTTCCCAAACTTTTGTTTACCACCTCAGTCTGTCCATCTGTTTGAGGGTGATAAGCTGAACTGAGGGACAAATTTGTCCGCAATTTCTTCCATAGTGTTCTCCAAAAGTGACCAACGAATTTTGTGTCTCTGTCTGAGACAATGCTTCTGGGTAGGCCGTGAAGTCTTACAACTTCCTTGAAAAACAGATTTGCAACATGTGTTGCATCACTGGTCTTCCGGCATGGGATAAAATGTGTCATCTTTGAAAATCTATCCACCACCACAAATATGGAATAAAATCCTCTTTGCGTTCTTGGCAGTCCCAACACAAAATCCATGCTTATTGCATCCCAAGGCCTCTCTAGTATCAGCAATGGTTGATACAATCCAGTGTTTTGTCTTTTCCCTTTCGCATGTTGGCAGATTCTACATATGTTCACAAAATTTATCACTTATGTTCTCATACCTGGCCAATAGTATGAACTGCTCAGCTACGCAAACGTTTTATCATGGCCGAAATGTCCAGCCAATCCTCCACTATGTTTTTCTTTCAAAAGGTTATCCCTCATTGAGCATTTTGGTATGCACAACTGGTTTCTCTTGAACAACAATCCCTCTTGAACCATGTACTCTATCCACTAGCTTCTATCTCTTAGCATAGGATTTGCACATGCTTCATATGCTTCCTTGAAATCTGTATCATCACAATACATGTCCTTAAGGTGTTCAAACCCCAAGGTCTTCACCTAGAATTCCTGCAGAATCAAACATCTCTTGCTTAAGGCATCGGCAACTTTGTTAGCATTCCCAGCAATATGTTTTATGACAAAAGTAAATTTCTGCATAAACTCAACCCATTTTGCGTGCCTTTGATTCAATTTTTCCTACCTGGTTATGAATTGTAAAACCTGGTTATCGCTATACAAGACAAATTCTTGTGGGACAAGGCAATGTATCCACTTTTTCAAGGCTTGAATTATGGCATAGAACTCCTTATCATATGTGGATTATTTTATCTTGGTCTCATTCATCTTCTCACTGAAATAGGCAACAGGTATGTTATCCTGGCTCAAAATTGCTCCAATTACAACTCCACTTGCATCACATCTCCCCTGAAATGTCTTTTAAAAATTCAGCAAGACCAGAATTGGTCGTTCTGTTATTTTCTCCTTCAGTATATTGAAGCTCCTCTCGGCCTCCTATGTCCATTTAAAAGACTTGTGCTTCTTCTTCACAGTGTCCATCATTAGCGCACAAATTCCACTTAAGTCTCTGATGAACTTCCTATAGAAGCTTGCTAATCCATGGAAGCTCCTTACCTCAAACATACTCCTTGGTGACATCCATTCTTTGATCGCTTTCACTTTCTCTGGATCCATCTTCAGTTCATTTGAAGAGATCACGAAACCCAAGTAAATGAGTTATGTCTTCATAAAAGAGAACTTCTTCAGATTTATCAACAGTTTCTCCTGTTGTAGCCTCCTCATTATTAATGTCAGGTGCCTCAAATGCTCTTATTTAGTCATGCTAAAGATTAGTATATCATCCAGATATACAACCACAAATTTGTCAATGAAATCTTTTAGTATTTCATTCATCGGCCTCATAAAAGTGTTCGGGGCATTTGTTAAGCCAAATGGCATAACAAGCGACTCATACAAACTTTCATTTGTCTTAAAGGTTGTTTTCCACTCATCACCTTCTCTCATCCTGATCTGGTGATATCCACTTTTCAAATCTATTTTTGAAAAGAAATTTGCTCCACTTAAATAGTCCATTAAATCATCCATTCTCGGTAAAGGAAATCTATACATGATGATGATCTTGTTAATGGCTCTTGAGTATGTACACATTCGCCATCCTCCTTCCTTCTTTGGACTCAACACAGTTGGTACTATGCATGGACTCAAGCTCTCTCTGACCAAACCCTTGTCTAACAATTCCTGGACTTGGTTCTTCACTTCCTCGTTCTCTCAAGGTGTTAATCTGTATGTTTCTTTGTTTGGCAGACTTGCTCCTGGTATCAAGTCAATATGGTGATTGATGTTTCTGGTGGCTGGCAATAAGTTAGGCAGCTCATCCACCACTATGTCAACAAAATTATCCAACAATTCTTGAACTTCTTCAGGCAAATCCTCCATCAAAGTACTTGTAAGGATAACTCTGTGTTTCCTCACCACAGCAAACTGCATCTCATGTTCTTCCTTGACTTCTTTCAGGAGTTATTTTCCACTCATGAGAAGTATGCTTGTGTTGACCTCCTCTTTCACTTTATTCTCCTCTATTGGCAACAACATGTGTGTCCTACCATTTTTCTCTAATGTGTATGTATTTTTCCTCCCATCATAAATGACATTCCTGTCAAACTGCCATGGTCTTCCCAACAGAATATGGCATACATCCATGGGAATTACATCACATAGAATTTCATCTCTATATCTGTAGATTTTTTATGACTAAAATCAGCAAACTGAAATTATGTCAAACACTTAGCAACCTAGAGATAATTGTCTTCATAAACTTCATAAATGCAAAAATACACAGAAATTTTCAGAAATTTTCATAAGCAGAAATACACATTGCTAAGCAAAATATGCAGCGGAAAAAACACAGTGGACAGCAACCCAATAACACTCAAAAATTTAGGCAAATGCCAGGGAATACCCTAATGTGGGGAAACCCAACGAGAGAGAGAGAGATCTTATTATTGTGCTTCAGGAAAGTACAAAACAGCAGCAAATCTACATTTCCAGCCAAGGAAAATACCTCACAACACCAAATCTGTCCCACATAAATTTGCCTCATTTTCCGTGCCAAAACTGTATTGTTGTACGACCTCCTTCTACCTCGTTTTCTGTGCCCACAGTCAGTTGTACGGACTATTTCGTACGGCCCAAAAAAAAAGAACAGAGAACAGAAATCTGCCTCAAAATTTGTGCCTAAAATGCCTCGAGTTCCATGCCAAATCCGTACGACTGTACGGACTGTACGGATCAGTACAATACGACCTCCTATAGCAGAAAAATATTTCGGCCCAAAACTCAGAAAAAAAGTTTCTTGGGATTTGTGCCCTCCTTCCTTGGAAAACGTGCCCTTTTCGTTGCTCACTTTCCTCTCTCAAGCATGCTCAGAAAATCTCTCTAACTCTCCTCCCAATGTGCTCTCAACATCCTCCCGATGTCTTCACAACATGTCTTGCACACTACCCAATGCATTCTTTTATAATCTGAAAATAACATTTTCCCCCCAAAAGTGTCTTTTCACCTTCCCAACCCTAGATCCAAAGGCCAAGATTAGATCTTGCATTTTTCAAGATCAAGGGTCATGATCCATTCCCTCCAAAATGTCTCATTTAAAATTAAAGTGAATTTCACTTTA
>SNQJ01S0019057.1:31461-54414 GCA_010110895.2 Picea sitchensis | reverse complement strand
TTTTCAAGATCAAGGGTCATGATCCATTCCCTCCAAAATGTCTCATTTAAAATTAAAGTGAATTTCACTTTATTACATAAGTGCTTTATGAAAATAAAGTCACTTTAAAAATAGAAGGTACACTTTATTAAAAAATCACTTTACTAAAAGAACCACTTAAAACAACTTTATAAAAACTATTACAAAGTCAAGTGCTTTGTAGTGCAAAAATTAAGGTAACAGCTGCATACAAAACAAAACATGCGGAGTACCTCCCGAGCTAAAAAAATCTAACAATATCGTGCTATCTTAAATTCAACCAAGCATTGTTTAGTAACCATTACCTGGTGTCATTTTTGCAACCATGAGACTTTGTATGGCTTCGGATGTGCAGTTGTCTCCGGCGCCAATTTCTCCACCATCTTTGTGGATACTAAGTTGTCAGTGCTCCCACTGTCAATTATCACCTTGCATACTCTGTCTTTAGTCTTGCAAGTTTTGAAGAGATTGTTCCTCTGCACTGGCCTTTCAACTTCTACCTCTGGTTTTAAGAGAACTTTCCTCAACATCAGGGATCTTCCATCCTCTGCTCCTTCTGCTTCCACATCTCTTCTCTGTGCTTCTGAAATGTGAGCTTCACCTCCTTATTTCTTTTTCTCAGGACATTCCCAAGACATGTGTCATGTCTTTCCACAAGCATAACATCTTACTTCTCCTCCTCCTCTTCCTCTTCCTCTAGAAAAATTTCTTCCACCACCTGTCTTTCTCGGGAACTTCCTCCTCTTTCCGATTGACTGTGTAGTTTTTCAGTCTCGTCCTTAGACTTATGTGTTCTATCATGGGTGACTCCCTTGCTTTTGTTTGGGACAGGGCCTTTTCGTCTCCATCGTTGGATTTGTTTTTTGGCCAACTTCTCCTCTGCCTTCAGCGCAAACTGATAAGCATCCTCCATTGTTCTTACTGACATCATGTTGAGTTCATCCTGGATTTCATATCTCAGGCCATTTATATATCTGGCAACCTTTTCTTCATCTCTCTCCCTTTGTCCAGTTTTGATGTTCAATGTATAGAACTCCTCCGTGTACTCCTTAACTGTCATCCCTTTTTGTCCTAGGTTATGCATTTTCCTGAACAGATTGATCTGATAATCCTTGGGTATGAACTTAGCCTTCAACTTGGCTACCTTTCTATCCCAGCTCTTTAACTTCTGCTTGCCTTTGCTTCTCCTCTCAGCCTGCAGTTCATCCCACCACAGCGTTGCATGTCCCTTTAGTCTGGTGACGGCATGTCTCACCCTCCTTTCTTCATCGACGTCTTCATAGTCAAAATATTTGTCCATTGATCTTATCCAATCTAATAGCTCTTCAGCATCTAAATTGTTTTCATACATCGAGACCTCTATCTTGGCTCTGCCTCCCAATCTGGCAATTGCTCTCAGCAAGCGTTCATCGGCAACATCCTCTCCTGCAGCATCTCCGATGACATTCTCGCCCATTGCTTCTTCGCTTTCTGCATCGATGACGTCTCCAACATCAGGTGCTCGTCTCTGCGTTGCCTCCATCACAGCTAATCTTGCACAAAGTTCTTGCATCTCCCTTTCTACAGCTCGATTGGCCAAAGGTGGTTCCACTCGTCTCCTTGGTGGCATTGTGTTGACTGTCTGTCTCACACAGAGTACAACTTCGGGTTTTTTTGTCTCCTCTCTTTTGCCTGTTGTCTGCAAGCAAAACTTCAGCTCTGATACCACTTGATGCAGACCCCCCTTCTCTCATAAGGGTTGCGCGACCTCCCGATCTAGGATCGATCAAGAAACTGAGTCTGATTAACTCTCTGGGTCTCTGCTATACCCCAAACCCACTTACACGGGTCTTTTCCCCAAATGCGCAGATCGTACGAGACCCGCGGCTTCTCTCCTGAGCGTTGTTCGAACCTCAACGCTAAACAGGCGCTAGCTCTTCTCTGCTAAGCCCTTTCTCTCTTGTGACCATTGGCAATGACCTTCGTCCCCCCGATAACCGAAATCGCGATGACCCTAGATCTATAGTCCAGATCTTCCCTTGATCGACGGCTGCGATCAAATCGACGTTTCGCATTTCGCGACTTTGGAGTCTCCTTGCCTCCATTCTCCCGATAGCCGAAATTGCAATGGCACTGGAGCAACGGTCCAGATCTCTCCTTCGATCTGACGGTCACGATGACTTCGGGACTTCGTGTTTCGTGAAGTCAAAAGACTTATCACCTTCGATTCTCCGATCCCCGAAATGTCGATATTTCGCCCTGGACAATCAACGGTCCAGATCTCTCCTAGATCCAACAACTCAGATCAAGTCGCGGATTCGAGCTTCGCGAATTCTTAGCATTCTGCCATTTGACTTCTCCAAAGTGCGAGTCAGCGAAACGTTGATCGTTCATCACGCATCCCTCCTGATGGATGGTTCTGATTCTCTAGCGTTCAAATCGAACGGTTGAGATCTTTTCCCCCTTGCGCTTACACTATCTTCAGAGTTAGAATATCTTCTGGGTGTTCAAAGGTTCTGAACCTTTGCTCCTTCGACGAGTCTGATTCTTGGATCTCTTTAACACTTATGGAAAGTGTTATTCCTCCTGAGTTTGGTCTCGTTAAGACTTCGATTTCCCGCGGACTCCTTGCGTTTCAGAGATTTCTATAACTCATATCCTCAGGATTTCTCGAAGAGAAACTCCTCTCGCCCTCCTGGCATTCCCCTTTTCTGTTCTTCGACCTTTGTAAAGTCCCTTCGACACTTAATCGAATCTCGGATCTGTGCACTCCTTGCACCAGATCTTACGCAAGGTTTTGGGTTCTTGCAGATGACCGTGCACTCCTTGCACTAGTGTCTTTACACTCTTGCAAAGGGAAAATTTTGTGTTATCTCTTTTGAGCTTCGGAACCAAAACAGATTATGTCAACGCACTCCTTGCGTTGTGTACACACCTTGCACTACTTTCGCAAAAGAGAAACAATTGAAACTTATCCTAACGTTCACAGTTCCATCTACTCATAACGAGATTCATTCATGAAAACACAATACAGAGTATTGCAAACAATGTTCACACCATGCATTGGATCAATTTTCCTCTGTTCTATTCCAAAATGAAAAATGGTTACAACTGTAAACTGAACAACAACTAAAAAATTGAATCTCCTACTAACTTGCAGCTAACCTCTACTCTACAGCCACTACCAACCAGCAACTGACTAGCCTCATTTGGGCGTACAAAACCTTTATTTATCTCAAAGGGCTCTTAGGTTTTCCCCCTGGCTACTTGTCTACTCTATAACTTAACCTAACAACTCTTTAGACCAGTCGCATTCCAGAGCCATAGTGGAGTCTTCCACTTCGCTCGTAATCGTCCAAGTGTGCCTCCAGATTTTTCCAGCCTGATTTCAAGTGTGCCTCAAAAGATTAATTCCACGTTGAGTTAAGGCGGACTTCAAAATATCTGTTGTGACTGCCAGCGTTGAGCTTTCGTACAGATTCTTTGATGTTTATAGGTCTTGCTCCACGTGATTGCCAACGATGCTCCTGCATCACCGACTCAACCGAGTAGGTACTAGACCCCACCAACATGCAAGATTAAATTTTACTTTAAAAGAGTTTGACCAAAAACATTGGCAATTAATGGTAATGTTAAATTCTTAAAGTAAAAGGAAAAAAAAATATTAAAAAAATGTCAACTTCGAAGATAAAGGAAATGTCAAATTTTACTTAAATTTTTAACATTACCATTAATTGTTTCAGGATGTTTGAGTGGTTCCAACTTCATCGGACTTCATATGGAGAAAATAGAATATCATATTTCATTCAAAATCCAACAAACTTAACAATTTTCAGGATTTCAGGATTGGTAGGATTACAACATTTTCATTGGATTCTATCATGTATAAGGGTATGGGATTGGCATTTGATAAAGAGCACCAAGCCCTTTACGTACCTTGATGTTGGTGGTATTAATTGTTAAACTCCTCTTACATGGCCTTCACAAAAATGTACCTTTCACTCAAACCAAAACCATTGATTAGACATGTTAAGTTTTATCTCCCATATTATAAGGGCTTAAATTAGGAAGTTTCAACAAAATTGGGAGGTGTTCACTAATGTCTCTAGACGATCGAGGTAGAGGCGAAAAGCTAGACAAGAGACAAAGGGTTATACTAATGATGAGGATACCAATATAAGTGATGGTGGTGCATTGTTCATTTATGTTTGTCATTTTAATGTTCTTGCTCATTTATTCATAATGTTTTCTTTCAAAGTTTCAATTATTTTTTGGAATCGTGGTTTGGAACCTTTAAAATATAATTTTTTTCATTAAAATTTAAATATTTTATGTAATTTTTAGTAAACCGATTCAATGAAATCAGAAATCTGAGTCCGAGTCCGAGTTGTAAATCTGAGTCCAAGTCCGAGTCCGAGTTGACCATCGACCGATTCTGAGGCCGAGTGCGAGTTTTGAAACATTGGTTTACACCAAATTGTTTTGGCCAAGTCATGTGTGAAAGCAACAAGTTAATATTTATGTTACCTACGTGTTTCTATTAAGATGATATGCAATGCAAATTGTTGAACTATGGGTTGTAATTTGTCTAAGTCAATTCTTAACAACTCATGGCATACTTTGTAATCTTTTAATTACAAGTTAAAAAATAATAATAATATGTTTCTAATCGACAAAAGTTAAATAAAAATTAAAACAGTAAATTGACAAAAGTTGAATAAAAAGTATACGTTGTAATTTCTAGCTATCGTGTCATTTCCGTTGTAACATGGTTATTACTTATCTCACTAAAAGGTTGTAACATGGTTATTACTTATCTCACTAAAAGATCTTAACAAAGTTCAAAACAATCCCAAATTACTCGAAACAATATGAAGGGATAAGAATTGATACAACTTTATCAAAGTCATTGTTAATGACTTGGACCAAAATTATTCAATCATTGCCTTATATTTGTCCCTCCTTTTTTTCTTTCACAATAGGCAAGCATATCACAAGCAGAAATCGAACCTAAGTAGGATGGATAACAATATCTTGCTTTAACCACCCAAGCCAAACCATATGGACTACACTCCCCTATTTAATTACATGCCTGCATCATTTTGCTTATTTGGTGCTTTTCTATATGCCAAGTCATTATCAAGTTTTCCGCTGAATTTTGTTGAGTTTTCGAGTAAACTATATTTGGGTTTTTGAGTTCAAGTCATATGACTTTGCATTTGTTGAGTTCAAATCATGTGACTTCGATCATTTCAACTTTTGTTATGGCTCAATCGAAACATAGCCCCAAGACAAACTTAGATTTACTCGAAAGACATGAATGAATCAAACTTTATCAAACTCGCTAACAGACATTATTAACTTAATCCAGATTTGAGCAAACTATCAGCACTATCTAAATCTTGAATGACTTAGCATTTCTGAAAATTTAATATATTATCTATCATGCCAAGTTACCGTGGAGTTTTGGACTTTTGTTGATTTACCGAGTTGACTCTCTGTTCTTCGGTTGGACGAGTCCAAGTTGTGTCTTTGATTCTCTCAGCTTTTGTTATTGGTTTTAGTAGTAATTGTTGTACTAACAACCAAACTGCAGCAGCCTAGATTATATGCCCAAATTTCGAGGAGTGAAGCTCATCTCAAGTAAAAAACATGTTCCGTTCAGAAAATTACTCCATCTTTTGACTCCTCTAAAATGCCAAAATTTAAGTGCACTGGGATTGGTTCTTTGGCACGAGTCTTGAGAAAAACCCAAATCATTTTTATGAGCGCAAAATTTTGCACTCTTCTAACCTCTGCGAATTTACTTGCATCTGAAAAATGATGAATATCAAAGCATAAAAAAAACTCATAAATGTTTGAGACCAAACATAAGCCATGTCCTTAGAAAAGCAGAGCATGTGCTTGATAAACAAAACACGCAGGGACCCAGTAAAAATTTATACGATGTTCATGATAACCTTCTGCTATCATAACCACAAAATTAGAAAGCATTGCATCTTACGAGTATATACAGACAAAATAAATGCGATCTACTTTTCCAAAATAAAGCATTGAATGATAGGTACCAAACCGAACACGTAAAAATCATAACTCCAAATCTTGTATCCTTGCTCATTTTACATTTGACCTTTCCACAGAGAAAGATCCAAAAACATAAGAAGCTTCCAATGGTTCCCCCCCGCCCCCCATCAGAATTTAGAGCAAACCTTGTTTAAAATATTTTAAAATAGTGAATTAAAACAAAATTGTGAAGAAATAGGATATAAAATAATGTTGCAAATATGAACCAAAAATAGCAAAGAAAACTCGATAAACAAGCTATGAAGTCTTCCGTCATATTTGGGGTAAAACTGTCAAGCCTATAATAAGATCACAATCTGAATCTCCTCTTTCTAGGAGACCAAACAATAACTGTATGCCTCTTGCAAAGTTAGTCAGACTGGATTAACTAACTACACAGTTATAATCTCAAAATAGGGCTAATCAACCTTCATTATGGCTAACCATCCTGGCCAGGCCATTTGTAACTAAACCTAGTATTGAAGCTGACAGCTATGCACACAAGGTAGGAAGGTAAAAACACCTTTCCAGCATTGATGTCCTATAAGTTCAATAACCACGAAGACAACCAGCGTAAGTAACAGGACAGGTTATTACAGACCGCATACAATATTACAGATAAGTTGACATTTTTGGGAACTGCTGTATGAGGAACAAATTAAGCCTTCCATGTACTGTCAAATATATCCTCAGTGCGTTTTTATGCTTATCTAACTTTTAACATGTTAGATAACTCTCGATTTTAAGTCCTGGATCTCTGTACTTCATCTTCTGGCTCCAATGCATCCTCAAAACGTGCATCATCAATTTGAAGCTGGGAGAATCAAGATCAATGGCAAAAGCATTAATCCAAGCTTATGTGAAATCGAAATACAATGCTGCCTTTGAAATCTAATTCTTCAAAACTTCAAAACTTCAACCAGCAATCTGAAGTTAGGAAAACCAAGATCCATAGCAAACGCAGTAACACAAGCTTAAAAAGAACTTGAAATCCAATGCTGCCTTTGAAATCAAAACTTCATTTAATAAACGATAAATGTTTATGGAATAAGCCAAAGACCTTTTGAACATTGAAATAAATGACAATCAATACAAACCTCTAAAATATTCTCATGTTTATGGAATAAGCCAAAGACAATTCTAACATTGAAATACATGATAATTAATACAAACCTCTAAAATATTCTCATGTTTATGGAATAAGCCAAAGACCATTTGAACATTGAAATACATGATAATTAATACAAACCTCCAAAATATTCTCATGTAGGCTATGATCCAAGCCATTCGAATGACCAATATGATTAACCAACTCGTCTTCCTCGTAATCCCAATCACCTACGCCATGTTGCACTGACATGCCATTTACTGGCGAGTTTGGACACAGATGAAGGTAACCAGGTCAATCAAGTTGACAAGAATATTAAAAATCGAATTAACACAGAAACATGGTAAGACCTACCTGCACCTAGATTTGCATTCATCATATCCTCTGAACTGAATATCCAGTCGCCTTCCCCCTCTAGCTCTGAAATTTAAAAAGAAAACTATTTACCTTACAACGCATGTATAGAATTTAGCATTATTAATGATGGAGAAATTTGAAAAAAATGAGATGAATACAGAGTAAGCACAGCTAACCTCCATCTGGTTCGGGATTTAATTCTGCACAGGTGCACAACACTTTAAAGATATCGTCCACTTTTAGCAAATAGATTATGTCAAGGCAACTGGTTATGAACAAAAACTCAGACTGCACTGTACATTTTTAAAGTAATTTTATAGGAAGTAAAAAAAATAGAGTTTGGAAGTTGCAGACAAACAAAAGAATATAACATTAAGTAAAAATGGCCACATGCAACATTTGAAATAACTAAGAATATTTTTCTTAATCTTGGATACAAAAGAAAAGAGCATTAACCTTCAAAATTGACATTAAATGTGCATTTAATTATTTTGATGAGAGTGGGGACAGAAGTAGCAAATGCTGAACTTTAATTGATTGTGTAGTGCTGTTCTAAAAATTAGGAAACAATAAACTTACAAGGTCATAATACATAATGTGAGATTATGCAGGCATCTGGATACAATGTCTTTTTAAATGAAATTTAAATGATTAGTAGGTCAAAAAGGAAGTTAAAATTTAAATGATTCATTACTTGCTAAAAAATGACATAATGAAAATCTTGTACAATAATCAAGACATGGGTCAGTCCTCTTATCCCAAAAAACACCATTATGAGACTGTGTATTCAAAGTCCAGAATGTTTCAAACTTTGTTGCTTGCATCAAAAGACATACACAGGTAATATGTAACGAAATGGCACGCTGAAATGCATTACGAAATAAATGGTTTAAGGGACAGCAACAACAAATGCTTTTGTACTTGATTTGATATACAGATGAAAATCCATTGCTGCATATCTGAACAGTAGCTTGAAATACAGAAGCAACTAATTTCTTAAAAGTTAATACAGCATTCCCTGATTTGTCTGAATTTAAATTGACATGAAAATAAAAATCTGCACTAGGCATAGGCAATTCCTTCTTAAGCCTGCCCGCAGAAAATCTCAAAGCCTTATACACATAAATCAAATATTTAGCATTTTGTACTCTGCTTACAAGTTAAAGAAATTCAATCATAGTCATGAGAAGATGCACTACTTCTCGAGTCCCATG
The DNA here is from genome assembly GCA_010110895.2 of Picea sitchensis. Taxonomy (NCBI): domain Eukaryota; kingdom Viridiplantae; phylum Streptophyta; class Pinopsida; order Pinales; family Pinaceae; genus Picea; species Picea sitchensis. Next base: position 45,675 of record SNQJ01S0019057.1, on the reverse strand, counting down.
TTTACAACGAGGTAGTCAAATGCGAAAGTCCTAAATATAATAACTAGCATTCAAAAACACCATTTTACAAGTACCAAAATGTATGAATAGTGAAGTTCATTTTGAACAGTAAAATATAGTAAAAAGGGGGTAAAAGCAAAACTCTGTATTAGTTAGTGTGTTGAGTATGATTAATACAAAGGAGATGATTATTGGCAATGTTAAATGTCTTTTCAGGTTAACTTGAGAGCACAACATGTTCCTCTAAAAATGAAGTACTAAATTTTCAAACAATTCCAGCTTCAATAAAATTCTGTTCATTCTGCTCCTACAGAATAAAACAATTTAAAGAGCTAAAGAGAATAAAATCAAAACTTAAGAGACCAACACTTGGCATTCCAGAATCTTGAATGTTCAAGGATACGTGTGTTTGGATCAGACGGAACAAGACGTATCTCTGTAACCTGTGACAGGTCTAGGTTTTCACCATTTGTTGAATTCTGGTCCTCCAACTCATCGCCATAGCCATCTGATTCTACAGTCTCAATCTAGAAAAACAATGCATCAAGCACTGTTTACATTAATCAAATTCAAAGCAAGCATTGCTGTTGAAGAAAGACAAATTTTCTACAAAAATAAAAGTGCTTTTCACTAACTTCACTATCTAGATAGAGAGAGAGCATCCCCAAAGACTTTTCTACTTCATGGATATTTATGAATCATAAGCACCCCAGATTTTACAAGAAAATTATCCAGTTATTTTTCTTATGATGGCTTTAATAAAAGCCAAAGGAAGCTGGCATGCAACATTTTAGGCAATTAGGATCAAAATTGAAGGATGAAAGGAAGCTGAAGAGTATAGTCAACTAGTTCAAATAGCATATGAAAAAATAATACATAAACTATGCAAATTTCTTCCAAAATAAGAGGAGATATTTTGCTGTTATAAAAGCATTGCTACATGAATTGTTACAATTAAAACACTAAATGGACTTTCGAATTTTCAGAAAAGCATTGCCAGACAAAATGTTAAATTCACCATGCTACATTTATGCATTTAGTTTGTGGAATACTACACTATCCCATTTTTATTGTTATAAACAGTTAGCATCCTAGCATTTGCATAGCAAAGATCTTATAACCTGTGTAAAATATGTTTTAAGAAGCACCATTAAGCTGTTAGGAATGCAAAGTATGTCATAATTTACATCCACACACTACACAGATCCACACTAAAAGAATTTGCCGTGCATAAACAAAACTTCAGATCTGCATAAACAAAAGTTCAGATCTGCATAAACAAAAGTGTTGAATGCAAAACTCAAATGTGCAAACATTGCATGTCAAGAGATGAGATCAGTCCTGCAAAAGATGAACTCTGATCTAAGAAATCTGCACCATGAATGGAATGGATCGCACGCTGGAACTCTGTAACAGCAATCACTATGTTCTCATTAACACAATAGAAACATTACAAAACTGTCAAAGATGGACTATAATGGCTTCTCTCAAGACATCAAACTCGCACTCTATGTTCACACGCGTCACATGTATGAATATATAACCCTAACTAGTGCACCCTCCCTCATCTAGTCAAAATTGACAAGAGGAAAAAGCGGTTACAAAACTAAACTGTTAATAATAGGCCTCAAAGAGCGCCGCCCACATACAAAGGAATCTCTCCCAAGCAGTGAGCCCAAACTATGCCTAGAATAGCACTTACGCACTACCTATGCCTAGAATATCACTTACACATTCTTCCATGAAAGGAATCTGTCATAATTGTGTAAGGAGTCTGTCAAAAAGTTGTCATAACTGTGTAAGAGAAATCTGTCACAAGAGTCCTAAAATCTGCCACAACCTTACACTGACCAAAAATAGAAGACGTCAAGCATCATAAGTGTAAGGAATCTGTCATAGGGGTGTAACAGAATCTCTCCCAAGTGGCACACCCATCCTGCAAGAAACCATTTAACACTCATGTGACATGCAGCCTCTTCCTAGGAAAACAATTTGAAGCAACCAAAAACTAACACTCTCTCTTTGCAAGGAAGGTGTTCTCCACCAAACTAGGTTTCTCTTTCAAAGTTTTGAACTTCCCCTTTGCACAATACAAGGGCTTTCATAGAAAGTCAACAACCTGAGAATCAATCAGAACATAGTCAAGAACAAAAGCTCCCTTGAGAACTCTAACTCTCAAGTAATGGTACCTGTTACAACAAAATCTTACACCCCCGTATGATATAAAAGTCCCAAACAAAAACGGGCTAATCGTGTGCAACTCGGGAAGGCTACCCACTGTCACCTTAGTAGCTCTCTCTCTCTCTCTCTCTTCTGGTTGGCTCTTCTTCAACTCAAGGAGGGCTTCCCTAAAGATAGAATTGCTAAGGCTATAAAGTGGAGGCTCAAGGTGATTTTTGTGAAGAGTTAGCCTAAGCAAAACAAATGGTTGTAGCAAAAGTGGAATAAATGAATGGTGTGGGAAAGGAATATGAAGGTAGAAACCCCAAGACCAAGTGCCTGATCACACCTTGGGCAAATGGAGTCATGCGAGAATAGATCAAAGAGGGCAAGTGCATGTGAATGTAACGCAATAAGGACTGCTATGCACGCCACAAATCAGCCTTCACTTGCTGATTTTTATAGCAGAAAATTACCTTGAAAGGTAATAGGTGCCATACTTGAGCATTTGTCATGAATGTGAGGTTAAGTTAATCTAGCAAAAAAGTGGTTTATTATATGAAAGGTTAACATGAGAACAATAGAAATAAGAGGGGTAAATCCTCACATTATTCTATCCAAATGACACATAGTTCTTTACAAGGCATTCATAACATACTACAGAGAATTCCTAATACAAAAATAAGCATGTGGAAAATAAGTGCTCAAAGAAAGCCTTACATAAAAAAAGATATACCTCCAATATTCCATTAGGCTCCAAGCGTGTGAAGTACAAATGATGTCCAAGGGAAGAGCTCCTCAATCCCCAAAATCCCAACAACCTCTACAATGGAGAGACAACCTAACTAACTCCATGACAAGTCAAACAAATATTACAATAATGGAGTAGTTAGATCTCTCCTCAATCAATGGTTGACCATGTCACAACATGTCGACACTAGCCTCTCCAAGGCAATTCACCCTCATCCAAAAAAAGTAGTAGTATGCACTAAATAATGTTCATGAAGGGGATGCACCACCAAAAATAGGCATCAAACCAAGTCAAATGCCAAGTGTCCACATGAAATGTTCCCTCCAAAAATGCATGCATGCAAGATATAATAAAATAATTCTCCACATAGGAGGATATGCTCCAAGGTCTACCTAGGAGAAATCACTAAGTGCACCCTCCAAGATGCATGAGAGATGAACAATAAAATAGTCTTCATAGGAGAATGCTCCATAATAACCTCCTCCAAAAATTGCAAGAGGTCCACAAGATGCATGCAAACAACCCACATGTGTTAATCTTAAGGCAACCAACTCCATGGATGAATGTGCAAGATTCCAAGTGGATGGAGCACGAGACAAGAAAAGATGTGGTCAACTCCCAAAATAAAAAGTATATCATCTCTCCAAAAGAGTGCCCTCCAAGAGAATCCAAAAATAGCAAGAAGAAACCTCCCACATGTGTGCCCTCTAAGAATAATCTCCAAAAATAGAAAGGAGACCAAGTACAAGAGCATGCTAAGCCACACATGTGACCTTCCTCATGTGCCACATGCCTCCCAATAACAACCTCCATAACTGCCTCAAATAAAAAATATATATGCCAAGTCAAAGAGGTGGGGACATTCTCCAATACAAGGGTAAATGAAATATCCATGCAATAAAGATGAGAGACCACCTAGGAGAGGTGCGTCCTAGAAAAGTGTGCCTTGTAACTACCTCAACCATCCACAAATGATAAAATACTCTCTAATGAAGTGTGCCCTAGGAGAATGTACCTAGGTGGTTAGAACTCATCAATAAAATACTCCTCCATATGACATGTCATAAAGATGTCCAACCAACCCAAGAGAGTGTGTCCTAGAGAAGTGTGCCAACCTCTTCAAGAAACACTAAAACAATGCATGCCTTGGCAATTGTACCTGAGAAGGGGGTGCACCACTAGAAGGCTTCAACCAACTCCAAAAACCCTCTTTAGTGTGAAGGAAATCAATGAAGTAGGGTGCTCTAGATATTAACCTTAATCTAGATAAATTAGATTAATTTGACCATGGAACAATTAAATCAACCTCAACATGTGTGCACAAAGGTTAATGTTGAAATAAAACCATAGTAACAACATAAAAGAAGGAGACATAACAAAGTGCTAACCCAATCCAATTATCAAGTGTCCCCCATCACACATCCAATACACAAAAACCATGTAGAACACCCCATCCTAGTGAAACCAACATCATACATCAACACACCAAGTCACTAGGAAACATCAACAACAATAAGCATATATATACCAAACCAACATAATGAGATGGTATGCTCCACATCCATCAAAAGTGCAACTAAGTGGTGATCAACAAGGCAAGCGCATCTAAGAAGACCACCAAGCAGCAAGCACAATCATCCAACCAAGGAGAAGTGAGACTCCCCCAAACCAAAGATCTCCAATGCCAAGCAGAAGAAGCTTGATGAAGGTGTATCTCCCCCAAGTCAATCGAAAAGCTCCAAGGAACCAATAGAAAATCTCCATCATTGTGATGAAAATCACAATGTGGAACCTCATAAAATATGAGGTGTAACAATATCAAATATCAATGTGCTTAGAGAAATCATGAAACATTGGATTCTCAAAAAACCTAATGCAACTCTGATTGTCACATTGCACAGCAATGGACTCCAACATCTAATCAATCAACTATGCAATTTATTTACAAAGCCATATGGCCTCACAACATGTTGAGTGTACAACCCAGCACAATGAGAGAATAAAACAAACAAATAACATATGGACTCCAAGATGTACCCTATAAACCTTTACCAAGAAAACCAACCTTCAAAAGATATATATTTTACCTTGGCCACTCCAACCAAGTTGGCCAAAGAACAAGTTGCTTGAGGCATTTTACAATGGTGCACATTAAGCCTTTGAATAGGCTTCATTACACTAATACCATGGACAAATACCACGGGCCCATAAACTACCTATAATAAACCCATCATTTTGTTGTTGATTGCAACTTCATGAGACATCCTCCAGATCGTTCTCCCCTGGACTGAGTTGAGATATCTATGTGAGGGAGCCCAAGAGTTGGGTGTGCCCATGTGATGGGTGTGCATCGGACTCTGGACTGAGTTGTTATGATGTGTGGTCTCTTGTCTACTCCTCTAGACTGAGTTGAGATGACTTGAGATGGTCTCCTGCTTTGTACTCCTCTGGACTGAGTTGAGTCAGCTTGAGATGGTCTTCTACCTTGTACTCCTATGGACTTAGTTGAGTCGGCTTGAGATGGTACTCCTGTGGACTCAATTGAGTGATCTGTTGAGTAGGATGTCCCTGTGGCTGAGCACAGGTGGACGTGTCCCTAGTGGCTGAGCACTAGTGGACATGTGAGATCCTTGCTATATTGTCTGAGAGTAAGATTTACTTGTAACCCTAATTTGTGATGTAAAGGGTACAAGTCGGCCCCACCATATGTAAGATAATTAATATTGTGTAATAATTAATTATATTATTGAGTTAATGAGGTCGACCCTATTGTGCCAATAGACACACCTTTTGTTGTGTCAGTTGTTGTATAGATAAAGGTGAATCCCCACTGAGGATTACACACTCGCACTTGTCATCTCGGAATTTCAGCAACTCCATGTACGGCTGAAGTGCGCACCTCTCTTGGGCGCTAGGTTCTAGGTTTTGGTAAGCACCCTCTTGTGTGCTAGGTCTATGGTGTTGGGGGATCTTCTCTTGAGAATATAGCAAAGGATTGTTGGGTTTTTCCCTTGTTTGAGAAGGGTTTTCCCGGGATACTTCTTGTGTTCTTGTGCATGGTTATTCTTCTTGTGATCTTGGTTATTGCAGCACTTGTTTATGGTATTGTTGCGTTGTTTATGGTTCAAGTACATGCTAAATGAAATAAACTACATGTGCATGAGCTAAGCATAGAGAAAATTCAACATGGTATCAGAGTAGAGTTCCTGAAGAGACCATTGCACAAGTTTTTCTAGCAAGCCCTCACCTCCCTGTTACAGAAAAGTACGACCCTCTATGGTTTCTGAAAAAGTACGGCCCTCCTTCTTTTGCTAGTTTCAGCACCTTCCAATGAAACATGGGGCTAATTTTTGCATAGGAGTGTACGGCCTCCTTCAGCGTACCTCCAAAAACTCTGAGAGTGCAATTCCGAGAATTTTTTATTTTTGGCCCTAGGGTTTCTAGGATTCCACAATTTTCTGCAAAATTTCAGTTTTTAAGGTTTCTACAACTCATTGAAGGACTTTTCAAAGTGTTCTTTTGACTTTCAAGGCTTATTGTTGGTAGTCATAAGTCCAACAAAACCTAGGGTTGCTAGCCTAGCCTAGTCGTTAGGGTTTGTGGAAGAATCTGCAATCCATGAGGAACATAACTTTGGTGGAAGATAGGCTTGATGGATCAAGCAACTTCAGTTCCTGGAAATCAAGACTACGGATTACCCTGGAAGAGGATGACCTATTGAGTCTGATACAAAAGACTCTACCAGAAACAACTATTTATGAAGAGAAGGAAGAGTGGAAGCAAGATGACGTCAAAGCAAGGAAGATAATCATCTATTCAGTAAGAGATCATCTACTACCTCATATTTGCTAACCTAAAGACAACTTATGAGATGTATGATGCATTGAAGAATATATTTTAGAGCAACAACACCCTCGGAGCTCTTACATTGAAGAATCAGCTTCAACATATCAAGATGACAAAAGCTGACACCGTTGTTACTTTCTTCATGAAGATTTCAGAGATCAGAGATCAGTTGGGTGCCATTGGAGAAATCATATCAGACAGAGAGCTTGCCTTGACTACTCTCAATGCTCTTCCAAGACATTGGGAACCATTTCTTCAAAGTATCAGTGGTAGGGCAGATCTACCGGGATTTGATCGTCTATAAACAGACTGCACCCGGGAAGAAACCAAACTTATAGTCAGAGGAGTGCAAGACTCCCCTCATGATGACAATCATGCTCTTGCCTTTCATACAAAGAAAGGCAACAGAAGAAGTTTCAACAAAGCATTCAAAGACCAGAAGATTTCATTAGCTTCAGGTCATGAACACAAAAAAGACAATTCAAAGATTCAATGTTTCAAATGTAACAAGTATGGACACATTGCAAGAAATTGTCCTACCAGGAAGAAAGGAAGACAACTTGCCTCCACTGCTTATGTTGATCCAGAACCAACTCAAAGAAATGAAGACATAAAAGATGAAGCCTTCTTCTTCATATCAGCAGTCTCAGGTACGGTTCCTACTGATAGTGATATTTGGCTAATTGACAGTGGTGCTTCCAAACACATGACTGGATATAGAGATCATTTGACAGACCTTGTTGAGAAAGAGTCTAGTCTACATGTTGTACTTGGAGACAATGCCAGATATAATGTGAAAGGAGTTGGAACTTCTACATTCCAACTAGATTCTGACATACTCCTTCAATTGAGTGAGGTATGTACTTGGGATGAAAAGGAACCTTGTCTCTGTTTCTGACCGTAGAGGATAAAGGCTACAAGGTTACCTTCTCTGAAGGAAAAGTTCTTGCATGGCTCAAGAACTCACATATGAATTTTGCCCGAGTGATTGGTGTTCGAGAAAACAGCTTATAAAGGTTGATTGTCCGACCAGTCCAGGCCATGTTACATGATACTATCAGCTTGAGCGAGCTATGGCATAAGAGACTTGCTCGTATACATTATAGAGCCCTTCCCACTTTAGGGAAGATGGTAACAAGCCTTCCAGAGATACATGTTCAGCATGATGGTGTTTGCAGAGGTTGTGTTCTTGGCAAGAATGTCAAGGGATCCTTCTTGAGCAGTGACAACAGATCCAAGGGGATCTTGGACTTGATACATTCAGATGTGTGTGAACCCATGATTGTTGCTTCCTTGAACAGATATTTGTATTATGTGCTCTTCATCGATGATCACTCTTGGAAGATATGGATTTATTTCTTGAAGACCAAGGATGGAGTCCTTGCGAGATTTCAAGAATTTAAAGCTCAGGTTGAGAACCTGACCGGGAGGAGGATCAAGGTGCTAAGATCAAATAATGGAGGAGAGTACACCTCCAGGGATTTCAGTGATTTTTGTATTGAGGCAGGGATCAAGAGGGAGTACATTGTTCCTTATAACCCTCTGCAAAATGGGGTTGCAGAGAGGAAGAACAAAACCATCATTGAGGCAACCAAAGAAATGATACATGATCAGAATCTACCTATGATTTTGTGGGCAAAAGCATCCATGACAGTAGTGTATGTTCAGAACAGGAGTCCTCACCAGATTTTGAAGAACATGACTCTCGAAGAAGCTTTCACTGGAGTGAAGCCTGAGATTGGACACTTCAGGATATTTGGGTGTCCAGTATACTTTCATATACCCAAGGAGAGGAGGACCAAGCTAGACCCTTCAGGCAGAAAGGGCACATTTGTGGTGTACAATGAATCTTCAAAGGCATATCGTATCTACATCCCTGGTCAGAGACAGGTTGAGGTGAGCAGAGATGTCATCTTTGAGGAAGAGATAGCCTTTCGAAGATCCAAAGAATCTCAGATGGAGATTGACAGCGAGACAGTACCTTCTCCCCCTTCAGCAGTTCAGAGGGAGACATTCATTGATCCAGTTGAGCCAGTTGGTCCCATAGCTCTAGTTGATGTTCCCAGAGACATTGTAATAGGCCATAAAAGGCCTACCTAGGTTCAACGGACTCTGCAGGAGGCAGAGGGACATGCAACTCCTCGAGGCACATTCTGAGAGAGCAAGAGACCACAGAGATTTTCGAGCTATGTTTCAACCATGAGCCACATTATTGATACTGAGCCTTCTTGTCATGGAGAAGCAATAGGTCAGCAGGTTTGGCAAGATGCCATGACAGAAGAGTATCAGTCCATCATGAAGAATGATGTGTGGGATATTGTTCTGAGACTAGAAGGGAAGTCTGTAGTGACTTCCAAGTGGATCTATAAGATCAAGCATGAAGCTGATGGAAGTGTCGAGAAGTACAAAGCAAGATTTGTGGCTAGAGGATTATCTCAGGTGAAGGGAATAGATTATGAGGAGACATTTGCTCCAGTAGCCCAATACACTTCCATCCGTACCAGATGGATGTAAAGACATCCTTTCTCAATGGTGAGATTGAGGAAGAAGTTTACATCGAGCAACCAGAGATGGATTCGTGATCCATGAGCAGAAGTCTCATGTGTGCAGGTTGAAGAAAGCCCTGTATGGACTAAAGCAGGCACCTCATGCTTGGTACGAGAAGATGGATGGATTCCTGATGAGTTTGGGCTTCAACAAAAGTGTTGTTGATCCAAACCTATACTACCATATTGTTGGTGACGAGTGCTTGATTTTGGTCATGTATGTTAATAATTTATTCCTCGTCGGTTCAGAAAGTCTTATTGCTAAATGCAAGCATGCATTGACTTCTAAATTCGAAATGAAGGATCTGGGTATGATGCACTGCTTCTTGGGACTAGAAGTATGGCAAAGGACTGATGAGATTTTCCCTAGTCAAGGAAAATATACAGTGGAGATATTGAATAAATTTGGTATGACAGACTGCAAATCCATGCCTACACCGATGGTGATGGATCTAAAGAAAATGAACGAGGCTTCTACTGATTCAGGCGAGATTGATCCACATCTTTACCGACAACTGATTGGATCATTGATGTATCTGGTTAACACTAGACCTAATATATGTTATGCAATGAATGTACTCGGTCAGCTTATGAGTCAGCCGAGACAGACTCACTGGATAGCAGCGAAGCATGTGTTGAGATATCTACGAGGCACGGTTGGATATGGCCTGAGATATGCCTCCGATGTAGACATGAGATTGCAAGGATATGCCGATGCAGATTGGACAAGGAGCAAAGTGGACCGGAAGAGCACATTTGGTTGTTGTTTTACCTTGGGATCTGCCATGGTTTCCTGGTGCAGTAGGAAACAGAGTTATGTGGCTTTGAGTACCAGAGAAGCAGAGTACATAGCTTTATGTGTGGCAGTCCACGAAGCAGTGTGGTTTCGCAAGCTCCTTGCATATTTATTTGGTTATGAGATGGATTCCACTGTTATCCATTGCAATAACCAGAGTTGTGTGAAGCTCTCAGAGAATCTTGTGTTTCACGATAAATCGAAACACATTGAGATCAAATAACATTTATCAGAGATATGGTGCAGAGGAAAGCAGTACACGTGCAGTACCTTTCTACACATGAGCACGTTGCAGAAGTCTTCACCAAACCGCTTGCCAGGACGAAGTTCGAGTACTTCCGTGAGAGACTTACCATGGTTGAGAATGCCTCCCTATCTGAGAGGGAGTGTTGTTGATCGCAGCTTCATGAGACATCCTCCAGATCGTTCTCCTCTGGACTGAGTTGAGACATTTGTGTGAGGGAGCCCAAGTGTTGGGTGTGCCTATGTGATGGGTGTGCGTCAGACACTTGACTGAGTTGTTATGACGTGTGGTCTCTTGTCTACTCCTCTGGACTGAGTTGAGATGACTTGAGATGGTCTCCTGCTTTGTACTCCTATAGACTGAGTTAAATCAGCTTGAGATGGTCTCCTGCCTTGTACTCCTATGGACTTAGTTGAGTCTACTTGAGATGGTACTCCAAATGGTACTCTTGTGGACTCAATTGGGTGATCTGTTGAGTAGGACATCCCTGTGTTTGAGCACAGGTAGACGTGTCCCTAGTGGTTGAGCACTAGTGGACGTGTGAGATCCTTGCTATATTGTCTGAGAGTAAGATTTACTTGTAACCCTAATTTTTTATGTAAAGGGTACAAGTCGTCCCCACCATATGTAAGATAATTAATATTGTGTAATGATTAATTATATTATTGAGTTATTGAGGTCAGCCCTATTGTGCCAATAGACACACCTTTTGTTGTGTCAGTTGTTGTATAAATAAAGGTGAATCCCCATTGAGGATTACACACTCTCACTTGTCAWCTCRGAATTTCAGCAAGTGCAWGTRCGRYTGAAGTGTGCACCTCTCTTGGGYRCTAGKTTCTAGGTTTTGGTAAGCACCCTCTTGTGTGCTAGGTCTATGGTGTTGGGGGATCTTCTCTTGAGAATATAGCAAAGGATTGYTRGGTTTTTCCCTTGTTTGAGAAGGGTTTTCCCAAGATACTTCTTGTGTTCTTGTGCATGGTTATTCTTCTTGTGATCTTGGTTATTGCAGCACTTGTGTATGGTATTGTTGCATTGTTTATGGTTCAAGTACATGCTAAATGAAATAAACTACTTGTTTCATTTCCATTGTCCCTCCTATTCCAAATACAATTACACGAACCAAGTACTTTTTACCAAATACTTCTTAATTCTCTCTTCAGTTTTTAATGCCATTCACCATGGCTCATAAACCCATAAACCGCCAATTTGTTTTCTGCCTCAAATGCTCAAAAACAACCCTATATATATATAAACCGTGGCTCATAAACCACCATTTCATTATGTGCCTCCAATGCTCAAAATCAAACACCATATATACATATCTATCTATCTATCGATCTATACACCTCCAATGCAATGTTGCAAATATCATTTCAAGGAATATATCGTCGAGGATCCAAAATGAAACTTATTGGAAATATCAGGGAAAATATTGGAAATGATCGAAAAATATCAATAAAAATAAGCTTAGAATTGAAGAATTCTAAAAATATCGAACAAATCAGCAACTTGGAAAACTCAGAAGCAATCGGAAAGATCGAGAGCAATTGGAGATATTTGCAACATTGCTCCAATGTTTAATACAAGAGAATTAACAAGCAATATGCCCAAGAGGGGTCAAACCTTGATCTTCTACTTCAAGCTCGCACGAAACTTTAACAATCCAACAATGAGTAGTTTATGATAGTCAAAACAAACAAAATATATATTTTCCTCACCAATGGCCATGGGTGTTATTCTTGCCCAAAAACTTAAAATTATAGTGCACAAGGGAGCATTCTCCAAGACCACTACTCAGCAAATAAAAATTACAGTGCATTAGTGAGCATTCTCTAAGAACTCCATTCAACCAATAAAAATTGTAGTGCACAAGTGAGTATTCTCCAATAACTCCACTCAGCCAATAAGGGCATTGTATACATATCGTAATGAAGATCCATCCACCACAAATGACAAACCCTACTAGCACTTCCTTCAATATTTCATAGGAGAAAAGTTTGTCTCTGCACCAAGTTCCTAACATGCTTGGAGTAGTTGATCATGTTCAGCACTAGCAATGGATTTTGCATAGCTTGATCTGAGCTCAATCCAAGAAAAAGAAGAGCGTCGATATCTCCAGGATGCACCAACAGCTCCAATCTCAAGCAATGAACATCATATCCAACGCAACTAAATCCGTAAATCACTTCTCTACACCACAACTTCATTACACAAATTCCAAATTTTTTTAGATCAAGCTGCAAGTCAATAGTGAAGTGTTATGGTTCACCCAATCAAATCAAGCAAACTTCTTGTTTCTTTGCACAAAGGTTTTACCAAACAATGGTCATCCGCCAACCTGAGCACACAAATGGTTATTAGTGCATATGTACATTTCAACACAATGGCCAGGGAGAGATCACCCGGCAACAAAGAGCATATTCATCACAATTGATAGAAATAAGGGCAAGAAAATAAAATAACTAACAAAATGGAGAAGACAAAGAAGACAGGCAGAAAAGGCACCAAGCCAAGTCAAATTCATATGTACATCAATGGGACATTAATAATACAACTCAATGTAATGACCCCACAACCATATCATAACTAACTAGTTGTTAAGGTCTAGTTAGGACTTAGGATTATTTCTCACAAACCCCCCTTTAATCTTAAGTCTGTACAAATGCATCAGCTCAGCAACAAAAACCAGTGCAAAAGCTGATAACATATCCAAATCTTCAATCTCTAACTCATGGTCTGAAATCTTGAGAGTATCAATGAAGATCTGCCTGAAAAACCGCCAAAAGTGGATGCTGAAAAATAAATCTGGAAAACTCATTGTTCATCAAATGAGCCAGATATGAGTGGTCACTCAAGTGAACCCAAACCAATGAGAGCAAATCCTGATGAGAAGTGAATTAGTTGCAAGTCTAACACATCCCATATCCTGAAAAACCCTAGCAATCCAATGTGCCAAGAGAAAAGAGCAGAAGAATCGTATGTCCTCTGCAAAATCAAAAAACCATCCCTGATAAGTCTAAAGACTATGAAGCTCTTACATATAGGCACATAAAAAAAATGTCAAAAAATCCTGCTAACAAAAAAAAGTGTCGAACAACATCCAAATCCAAAACCTGTATATGAAAAAATCCTATAGCTAAAAACCCTCTGAGTATTAAACCATGTAAACTGTTGGTACTGCTCCAAATCCAATCAAATACTCTGTGTGAGTGAGTGCTAACACCATCAAATCCATCATCCAATCAAGAAACAAACATCATGTCCTGAAACAATCATCGATCATCCACAATCCTGAAATCATAAATTCATCTGCAATCCTGATCTACAATGTTGAATCCTGAATCCATAATCAATCATCATACACTGCAATCCTATAAGTTAGACTTCGAAACTTGAAGTCTGACATATCAATTTTCCCCCCTGTCAACTAAAAAGTGAGAAGTTTGGATATTGAGATATACCCCCCCTTGAAAGTGGAAAAGGGTAATCAAACCATCTTCAAGCGAAGTCTGGAGACTTGATCTTCAACTCAGAAGACTACATCAAGTGGGCCTCGATCATGCCATGTATCATCCAATCCTGAAAAAAACATTCATGTCCATCAACTGTAGAGAAATATCTCCAATCAAATATGGTTGTACCTGTATATAAACTTGTCGATAAGATCATTCCAATAACTTAAGGAGACACACCCAGATTCCAAGCTCAAACAATCTGTTTGGACATTCGTGTTGAATTTTAATGAAGATTTGTACCTTGGACAAGTGGTTCCTATGGGTTTTTAATCTTTTACCTAGGAATGTGGTCCACAACTTAAAAGTGGGTCTTTTTCATAAAGTCACTTTATATGTGGTAAAGTGAACTTTAAATT
>SNQJ01S0019057.1:16223-30958 GCA_010110895.2 Picea sitchensis | reverse complement strand
ATATTTCACTTTTGACTTAAATCTCCTAAGTCAACGTGAAATTAGAACATAAAGTAAAGTAATAAGGGTAATAGTCTCCCCCTTTGTGTTTAGAGACTCACAAACACAAGGGGACCACTTTCCAAGGTACCCAAATCTCAACATTGCATTTGTCAATTCCTTTTTTGTTTGAGACATTATCATGGCCCCCAAGGCAAAATACACAACATGGAGCCATTGTGACGAGGTTGACAGAAGAAAATTATGCATGTATTGTCACAAGGACCTGAAAGGGGGGATTCATAGAGTAAAAGAACACTTAGTTGGTGTTTAAGGACAAGTTACACCATGTCCTTTAGTGGATGCAAGTATTAGACGAAATGGTAGCCCATAGTTGACAGAAGAAAATTATGCATGTATTGTCACAAGGACCTGAAAGGGGGGATTCATAGAGTAAAAGAACACTTAGTTGGTGTTTAAGGACAAGTTACACCATGTCCTTTAGTGGATGCAAGTATTAGACGAAATGGTAGCCCATATTAAGGACTATGCTACTAGAAAAGGCCGAGCAAAAAGTGTTGGAACATAAGATGACGAGAATGAGAGAGACTATGTCCCAAGGCAAGTCACACCAAGCCCTTTAGTGGATGCAAGTAGTAGACAAGAAAAGGCCAAGCAGAAAGCGATGAAAGATAAGATGAGGAGAAGGAGAGAGACTGCGTCCCAAGGCAACCCTAGTTTTTAAGGCTCCTCTAACACTTCTATTAGGGACCCCTATAGATATGTTCCTCTCATTCATGAGAATAGTCCTATAGTTGCACAAAAGAGGAAGAATATTGATGGTGTTTCTGCACCCTCCAACAAGTCCACCCCTACCTTTATGACTGTCACTCAACCCACCACTAATAGTCATTGGAATAAGCAATACAAGAAATCTACTTTCGAATACATGGCTAGATGGTGGTATGATGTGTTGAATTTCTTGTACCTAGCACCTGGCAGATAATTCCGAACAAAACAAGTTTATTGAATTAAAGCACAACTAGATTACTCAACGATAAATAGCGGAAGCAAAATTAGAAACCAAACATCACATTATTTAAGAGATTCAGGTAAACACCCCTAGAAAAACCCTTGCAGCAAAACCAGTCCTAATTTTATTATTATTGGACTCCCTTCCTGGAATAATGGCCCTCAGAGGATTAAAATGTAGCGATAGCCTAGCCCACCCGACTGCTATCTCCCTCGCTACCCCTTTGCACACTTCCTCAGCGCTGCCCACTCAAACACAAGTACATGAGCAAGACTCCCTCTTGCTCCTATGCACTCATTGTGTGCCTCACACTCTCCTTAGATCTGTTTTTATAATTCCCTAATGACTAAAACCATAACCCTAGATCTCAATGGCCAAGATTAGATCTTGGATCTCACAATCTACGGTCACGACTTAATCTTTCGTTGAGATGACTTAAATCACTTAAGTCACTCAACCTTACAAAAGTCACTTTAGTCATTACATAAAAGCCACTCTAGAGAGTGTTGCACAGACACCTCCACATGCCAGGCACTGCCAATGCGGAAGTACATGTTCGAGCTACCCCAAAAGCTAACACTACCTCTTAGTGAGGAAAGTACTTCTGGAAGAACCTCCTCCTGGATCAATCTCTGACCCCATCAAATCTGTTGTTGTTGTAGTTGCTCCCTCTGAACTAGAAGACCCTGCTACCTTCGTTGCACTTTGATTTGATCTACAATCCAAGATCCCCTTGGACCCACACATAGGTTGTCCCGACTCCCAACAACTTGTATATCATACACTCCCTGGTGCCAAGCCTCACTGCTACATCCTGGGTATATGCTCCCTCTAAACGTATGAGTACATGTCCATCCTCGAACGTAACTGCATACCCCATGTCCTCTAGAGCTGATAAAGAGAGCAACTTCAGCCCTAGGACATATATCACGCCTGCCACCTCCAGAGAACCACCTAACTCTAGTTGGAATCTAACCCATCCAACCCCCTTCACTACATGCATGGTGTCGACCCCTCTGCCCACATGCAAGTCTGAGCCCATCACTGAAACACTAAGAAACATCGACCTCATTCTCGTTATATGGCGAGATGATCCAACGCTGCCATCTCAACAACCTTCTCAAAATTGGCCTTCCGAACCTACTACCCGGTCCTACTGCCTGTTGCTCAAACCCTTGCTCAGGGCCTCTCGTTGTTGCCTGGGTCCTTTTCTGGGTTGCCAGGAGCTTTTCTGGGCGTTGCCCAGCTATCTTAGCCTACTACCCAGAGCACCTTGCCCATTGTCCAGACAATTTTGGGGCTACACAAAAATTTCTAGGCAATTTGCCTGCTACCCTAGTGCTACCCGAACTTC
This sequence comes from Picea sitchensis, assembly GCA_010110895.2. Taxonomy (NCBI): domain Eukaryota; kingdom Viridiplantae; phylum Streptophyta; class Pinopsida; order Pinales; family Pinaceae; genus Picea; species Picea sitchensis. The sequence continues at coordinate 28,592 of SNQJ01S0019057.1, read as the reverse complement.
TGTGGGTTGCTCGGATGCCCTATTAGACTGCCTGCGGCTTCCTGGTTCCTACGCTCAGGTCCTAGCTTGCCTTCGCCTCAGTTGCACGGCTCTGCTAACTTGCGGACCTGTCAATTGCAACCACATCCTTTTCCAGTGGCTGGCGGCTGCAACTTCTTTGTTGGCGCCTCTAACGTGTACACCTACCGCACTCACTTAGCAATTAGTTGCTCCAATTCAAAAGCACATCCAACCCGTCCTCGACGCCCACGAAGACACCTTTGTCGATTGCTCCAACCGCTCTCCCAGCATATGTCCGAACAGATCCTGCCGACTTCCGACTACCTCCACGCGCAATACTCATGATCCTTGCACACCTGCTGTCCACCGGCAATTTCGCTCCCATTACTCTTCGTGCAGTCGTCGATCAACTTATCCACGTGTAACCCACAGACGGAGCCTCTGCCCAGTTAATCTGTAGCTTGTTCCCAGCGACCTCCACTCATACGGCGGCTTGGTAGCTACAGCCCCCAATCGGACCCCCCCAACCACACTGCCTCTGCCACTCCTCTTCCTCAACGGAGCTTCCCAGGGTTCCTTGCATGTGGCTATTTCAGTGCTCTCAACCTCCACAACTAGCGTCCAATCCCCGCGCGAACAGCTCGACCCAGCAATCCACTCTCCTCAGTACTGATCAACTGGCAACTTGTCTCCTTCACGCGACTGCTCTTTTCATCGCTCGGCCACATGATCTCTGCTACCGGTTGTTGCAACCAATTGTGCGCCTGTTTTACAACCCGAGGATCCTCCTGGTGGTTGTTGCCACTTCAGCACTGCTCCTCTACACTCAAGCAACAGCTTGACGCAGTCTCTCTGAGACCTGATCTGCACACAAATCTATCTCCCTGCATGACCGGCTCTTCAACATGTGACAGTGTCGTACGGAAGTTGTATGGTGGCAGTCATACGACCCTACACTTTTTTTTTTATTTTACCCAGCAACTTCAATCTATATAAAAAATTCTCCTGTAGACCTAAACTCTCACTACGATATCTCAGCACAATCTGGTTTCCTCGTAGTCTCGACTCTAATACCATGTTGAATTTCATGTACCTAGCACCTGGCAGTTAATTCCAAACTAAATAAGTTTATTGAATTAAAGCACAGCTAGATTACTCAATGATAAATAGCGGAAGCAAAATCAAAAACCAAACATCACATTGCACACGAGAATCGAGTAAACACCCCTAGAAAAACCCTTGCAAGAAAACCAGTTCAGAGTTTTATTATAATTGGGCTCCCTTCCTGGGATAATGGCCCTCAGAGGATTACAATGCAACAATAGCCTAGCCCACCTGGCTGTTATCCCTCGCTGCCCCTTTACACACTTCTTTAGCCCTGCACGAACAGACACAAGTACATAAGCAAGACTCCCTCTTGCTCCTAAGCACTCATTGTGTGCCTCACACTCTCCTTAGATCTGCTTTTTATAATTCCCTAATGACTAAAACCCTAACCCTAGATCTCAATGGCCAAGATTAAATCTTGGATCTCACGATCTAACAGTCACAACTTCATCTTTCGTTGAAATGACTTAAATCACTTAAGTCACTCAACCTGACAAAAGTCACTTTAGTCATTACATAAAAGCCACTCTAGAGAGTGTCGCTCGAACACCTCCACATGTCGGGCACCGCCAATGCGGAAGTACCTGTCTGAGCTACCCCAAAACCTAACATGATGTAGATATCATCTTCAATGCTTCCCACTTACCTTGTTACCAACCTATGTTAGATGCCATAGTTTATGTTGGTAAGGGCTTCAAAGGCCCCATTTTGCATGACCTGAGGGAGTCTCTTCTACAGAAGAGTGTTGGATCCATAAATGACTACTTTAAGAGTTTTAAAGAATCATGGACCAAAAACGAATGTACCATCATGTCAGATGGTGCAATGAGAGAAAGTCTCATATCATACTTAATTTCCTTGTTTCTTGCCCCCAAGGAACCATGCTTTTGAGAGTAGTACACGCATTTGATCGAGTGAAGGATGCAAACTTATTATTTCAGCTTTTAGATGAGACTATTGTGGAGGTCATGGTGGTGAATGTTGTTCACAACATCACTCATAATGCCTCTTACCGATAAGATGTTGGAGGCAAAACATCGTGCCTAATGTTGTCCAATCAAGGGAGTGGGATCTAATACAAAGCCAAGAATCACTGGTCTAGATGCCAAAAGAAGGTAAAGAGAGAGCTCTAGGACTCCCTAAAGAGAAAATAAAACCAGCCATAAATCTCATAGTAAAAGGGGCATTTGGAAATGAAATGCTCCTCTGTCTCAATCTCCTAAAAATTGCAAAGCTAACAAGTCATGTCTACTCAAAGAATGTGATGTTCGACTTCAACCTAGAGCCAATGCAATCCAACTTTGAATTGACCTGAGGGGTCCTAATTCCTAAGTGCACGCATCCACTGTCTAAGTGTATAAGCCTAAGGAAAACGAACAATGAGACCCTCTCTCAATTCCATAAAGTGCTTCGCATAGATGCCCATTTTAGGACTCAACCCCCCGAGGTGAGGCAATCCAGGTGAGAGGTTTGGGTGCAAGCCATGGGCTAATTTGACAAATCAACTACCCTTCAAATCTGACAACTATACTAAAGGAATACCACTCCATGCAGTGCAATACATTGGGGTGTATTTCTAAAAGCACTTCCAAAAAAGAATTAACATAGATTCACATTAGTTTTATATAAGAATATTTAGTATGCATAAAACATGGTTAAATTTCATGTATATCTTTCCTAAATCTTGCTCGTTTACATATTTTCTTTACGTTTTAGGGTCAGAAAATCCCAGTCGATGATAAAAGCCCATTAAGTTTTCCCTGCTTAACTCTTGCAGCATTTGTCACTGAACAGGAATATCAGTGAGGTCATTGGACTGTCTTCTCACCAAGGTCCCACTCTCACTGTCGTCTGCCAACTGTACCCCTCTCACTGTCGTCTGCCAACTGTACCCTACCACATAACATGAGTTTGAAAGGGATACGGCCAGGAGCAAGGCCCCGGCAACTTTAACATAATAGCTAACCCTCAAACCGCGCAGCTAAGCAAAAGGAAGTCTGCCCTATGAAGTGCAGTCCATTGGGATATGTTTCTCAAAGCACTTTAAAAAAATTGCATGAAATTGTATTAGTTTTATATGAGTATATTCAGCAGGCATAAAACATGATGAAATGTAGCTTTCTTGAATTTCGCTGGTTTATGGAATTTCTTTTTCTTTTCTGGACAGAAAAGTTCAGTGGATTATAGAAGCCCACTAAATTGTCCCAGATTGACTGGTGTGGCATTTGTTGTTAAACAGGGATACCGCTAGGATCGTCCGCCAGGGCCCCGCTTTTTACTGACTCTGCCCATAGCATAAGTTTGAAAGGGGTGAGACCAGGTACCAACGTAAAAGTGCCCGGCGAATTTGGCAGAATAGCTACCCTTCAGAACTGGCACATAAGCCAAAGGAAGTCCGTTATTTCTGGCGCAGCCCTTCAGGGAATGTTTCTGAACCGCTAACCAAAACAAAAACTGAAAAGTACATCCCTTAGCAAGAGTGAAGAAACACGGATACTGATAACTAGGTTTGGTTGCGCATTTGGCAGCTGAAATAGCCCTTCATGGGCATGTCTCAGAGTTAGGCTTCGTTGGCATATCTAGGGTTAGCGTATATCGACACACCACTGGATGCCAACATTATTCTTTCAGGTCTCAACCCTAACTTTCCATTCCAGGCATGTCTGAACCACAATCTTCCCTGGCCATTGATGATCACAGTTGGAAGCAAAAGCATAAAAATAAAAATAAAAACTCATATATTAAAATTAAAATATCTACCTGTGCATAAATGCAAGGAAGTTGGTATGCATCGGGATCTCTGGAAACCGCATGCAGAGAAATTGATAAAAAATCGACGGCATAGCCCTTCTGTTTGTCCACGTCGCTCAGCCAAATTAATCTCCTACGAAATAATAACATAAATCAAATCAAATCATATTCACAGAAGATCAATGTGAAAACTAAATGAAAACCCCAAATATTTATACTTTGTTGTGATATAGAGTGTTCCAAGTTGCTCCGGGGTCCGATTCCCCAGCACTATTGCGGTCTTCGGCTGTACGTGTCTGGTTTCTTCACCGTTCTCTGTATCCAGACGGGGTTCTCCTTCCCGCTCTGTAATGGCAGTCAAGCCCATCCTTAAGAAACAAAGAGGCACCCCAGAAAAGGTTACTGTATAAAACCCTGCAAAACCCTTCTAGAGCTGAATTGCAGCTGGTATTTCAAGCGAAAAATATAGTTGGAAGCATCGAAGAATAAGAATCTTAAAATCGCCTATCTTTGAATGTTTCTCACAGCGCGATTTGGTTGGTATGTATTCCAAATGAAAAAATACACGGATTTAGATTCTTTTATAACTCAAAAACCTTTTTCCCATGTGTTGTTCTCTTTTTAGTACCTAAAGCAGGGACTATAGTAACTCGTACCAAAAACCTTTTTCCCATGTGTTCTTCTCGTTTTAGTACCTAAAGCAGGGACTATAGTAACTTGTACGGTTCAAAACGCTATTAAATTGTAAATTATATTTTAAGTTTTTTAAATAGGTGTCGTCTAACTCTTTTACGTTTTGATTTTTTTGGTTGAAATCTGGTGATTTAAATTTACACAAAATCACAATTTTTTGCTATTTAAATTGTATTTTTTAATGTAGAAATGGATTTAGCAAGCTGAAAAACCTTTTAAATAACGTCAGAAAAAAGCCTATGGCTTTTAAATATATCTCTTATTTGATTTATTTAAAATAAGAAATATATTATAAAAATATAATAAAGAATTTGTGTAAAGATACAAAGAAGTCGATGTGTTTCGATCCCCTAGGGATTCTCTTCAAGAGCGCTCAAGAGAGAAAAGAAGAGGCCCATTGAATCATCATAAATGCAACCAATTAAATAGATGTTTTTACCCTAAAAATCTGCATGGTGAATGGTCGATTAGGTATTTTTTAAATAAAAATAACCCAAGTCCATGTAATGGTCAGTTAATGATTAGTTGTGTCTTAGGTCAATAAGCAACAGTCTCCAACTTTCGCTCAATTTTCAGCCATCGTCTTAAGACAGAGAACATATGGAGCTAGAACTAAGTCATGGAACATATGCTTTTAAAAATGGGTATGCAATTAACTAGATTAAGGAAGCTACAGTTAAAGCAAGAAGATCCTGTGAGGGGCAGTGGAGTGATCGTCAAGAGATGAAAAGGTTTTCTCTACCTTACATGAAAGGTCTATCGGAGAAACTAGCAAAGATCCTAACAAAAGTAGACATTCACGTGGCTTTCTACCCCATCAACACCATAAGGAATCTAGTAGACTCTGCAAACGATCTGGTTGACCCCAATCTACATAAAGGCGTTTACACTATTCCTTGTTCATGTGGCAAATTCTACATCGGAGAGACATGAAGATCGATGAAAGTCAGATTTAAGCAGCATGGCACCGACTTAAAGTTAAATAGAGTCCAAAAATCATCCCTCGCCGAACATTCTTGGAGATCAAACCACCAGGTGTGTTTAGAGAAGGCTAAAGTTGTAGTCAAAGTGGGCAACTATGGGAGATGTAAGGTAATGGAGGCTTTAGAAATTGAGTTAAACCCTAATAATCTGAACAGGGACGATGGCTGGAAATTGAGCGAAAGTTGGAGACCATTGCTTGTTGACCTAAGACGCAACTAATCATCAATTGACCATTACTTGGACTTGGGTTATTTTTATTAAAAAAAATACCTAGTCGATCGTTCACCATGCAGGATTTTAGAGAAAAACATCTATTTAATTGGCCGCATTTATGTTGATTTGATGGGCCTCTTCTTTATTCTCTTGAGCGCTCCTGAAGATGATCCCTAGGGGGATTGAAACGCGTTGAGTTCTTTGTATCTTTAAACGCAGATTCTTTATTATATTTTTATCATATTTTTGACCTTTGTCTTCACTATGTTTAACCTAAACAATATATTTTTCTAATTTTTTGATTACGTGCATTGATTTTCTTATTGATTAAAATTTTCTTGATGTAACATTATTCACTTTTGGTATTGTTGACGATTAAAATCGCAACAATGAACTATGCCCGCAAATGATTGCTAAGCTCGATTATTTATTTATGATAATAATAATTAACTAGTAGGTGGGACCCCCTTGCAGACAAGAGGCGCAAAGATAGATGTGTTACGCTTATATGTTGTTGTTGTTGTTATGATGTTGCCTACACAGTCTTACACAGTTGATGATGCAGTCTTGGTTCCATTTGATATGACAACATGGTTGGTTGATGCATTGTTGCTAAATGTTGTTAATGATTCACTCGCAATACAAGGCAGTGCTACAAATATGAGGATCATGTTATGTTACAGGTGTTGTGTTATGTTATAACATTGATTAAAAAAAATTGTATACATGATTTTATGCAAAGAGATAATGTGATTATATGGGAGCTTGATCAAAACAAAAGGAAAAACTATGGATAAGTCCTAAGGCTATGGCAAAAGGATTACATATAAACCTTGAATGTATATATAATTGTTACAAAGTGATGGACCTAGTTGTTATACTATGCACTTGGTTAAAGGTTGATATGGGAAGCACATATGGTAATGTTAGCATATGGATATTATTTTGATATGTTTCGGGTGGCGCGCTATGCAATGGATATGGCATCGAATGTTTACAATGGATATGGCATTGAATTTATGCAATGGTTATTGTATTGGACTTAATGGTTGATGTTATGTTWATGGTTGGCTAGTACGTAGAATTGAATAGGGCCGAGTGAGGAAGCGACGTGCATTTACTGCACGTCGCTCCAAACCACCCTTGAGCCTGTCACCCTAGCCATAGTTGCATTTTGCTCTGTTGGTTGTGKAAGCTCCTCGGTTTCAGGTTTTGGAAGGCGAAAACTCAAACCAACTCTTCATTGAAGCGATTTTTCACAAGTATGGCTCTTTGCTTTCCATCCATGATGGTCTCTCTGTATTTTGAATCAAATGGTGGCTCACGATTGCATGGRTTTTGTGTTTTTCTTGAGTTTTCGACTGAGTATCAATACTGCGTTATGGGTTCTTTGTGATTACTGTGGAATGTTGGCATTTTGAAGGAAAGTAATGGGTGTTATTGCTTTGTAAAGTCTGTGCATTGGTTATTGATAAAATGAATTATGTCAGCTTGGGTTTTTATGATGATTCTTTGTGGGAATGATAACAATGGTGCAACGAGCTCTGAGTTTTATTTTAGTGGGGTTTTACCACCAGTCTGAGTATCAGTTGTTGTCACCCCTTTTTCTTCTTGGTCGTTGTTGTGATTCTTTATCAAGGTTGCAATGCAACTGTTGACAGTAGTATTGTTCTTGCTCTATTTGGTCAAGCCCGAGTTATTGTTTGTTGTGGCTTTTCCTACTGTCATTCTCGTCAAAATCATTCCACGGTCCAATCTTTGTTTTGCCCATAATTTGAAAGGGTAGCATGTGTATGTATCGAATGGCTATGAGTTGTGCTCTGGCATTCTTTTCCCCAAGAGTTTTAACATTCGATCCTCTCGTCTCTGTTATAGTGGTCGATTGTTATGTTTGTAAGCCTCACTGTCAATTGTATTTCGAAGGTTATCGATCTCCTGGGTGTTTGGAAGAGACATTGTCTCTCTGTGTTTTCGAGGATTCTTCATTGTTTAGACCAACCCTCGTTTCCTCTCTGCAATAAATTTTTAAGAGGCATCTGTGTGTGCTTGGTTTGCTGAGCTAGAATTGCTTTGTTTCTACTTGGCCATTTTCTTTATGGCTCTGTCAAGATTTTGGGGTTATAAGACTGTAGTGATTTCTTTCAAAAGAAAACACGGCTCTCTGTTCTTTCAAAAGAAAACACGGCTTCTCAGTGGTAATTTCTTTTAGGAGGTAAAAGGATTGCAGTCTCTCTGTGTTTTCGAAGATTAATCAAATTCTCAAGAACCCGACTTGGTTCTATTGAGCCTGACTTGATTCTATTCCTCCTCGGCCACCTTTTGGTTCTATCAGGATTTTGTGGTTACAAGTTTAATGATTGTGGTAATTATAAGAAAAGCACAGGCTCTCTCACTTCAAAGACCATCTCATGGTCGAGTCTTTGTGTCTCCTCTCTGCGAAAAGTTTGTTGAAAAGGAAAAAAAAGTATGGGTTACCTACAATCCCGAGAATCTTCTTTTTTATTGATTCATGGTTATTCCATCCATCGTTGTGTTGAAACCTAGCACAATCGTGATTCCATTTAAGTTAAAAGGCACATGTGTATGGTTTAGTTCTATTCTCTTTGTGCATCATATGGCTCTATCTTTTATCGAGCATTCTTTTGGAAAGAAGTTTGTATATGTTTGATGAATGCGGATCTCAGGTTCAGAGCTACATGTTTTTTGGTTAAGTATTGTTGTCGAATTAATATTGGTATCGATGATTATATGGTTGAAGACCTGTGTGTATGATAGGTTCATCGAACATGCTCTTGATTTTGTCCAGATTTAAAAAGGACCTGTGGGTGATTAAATCAGACCCGATTATTGTTTGATGACAGTTGACTATTGGTGGTTAGCGCTGGGTCTACTATCATTTGATTGCCATGGATAAATATTGAATATAGATAATGGAATTACTGTGCACATTATGTTTGTTTTAAAAGGAAAAAGGTCAGCATTAAAACGTACAAGATTGTGGCTCGAATGGTTATGATGTGACTGTGGAATTGGAAATGATAATTGCATGGTTATTGTATAGGATGCACAGATTGATATAATTGAAGAATTCAGGGCAATTGAATTGTTTTTCTTTATTGAAGGCAACAAGCAATCTGTATACAATTAAGGAACAATTAAATGTTTTGGGTCTTAAAAGTGGATGCATTGGATTGTGATTGGAACAGAGTTATAGTTGTTGGTTGATTTAATTTATTTTTATGAACAATATCTGTCTTATTCCCTCTCATATTCTCATTTTTTCGCTCATTATAACCCCTTCACGATCCCAAATTCATTTTTACATGCCCTGTTCAATAAAATAAAATTAAAACTATGTATGACAGTGATAAAAAAATGACACAGAGATAGATGACAACTGATATATTTTGGTATTGCTTGCATAATCAGTTATTTAATGAATTGTCGAGCAGTACTCGTGTTCTTACTCCCTGTCATGATATCACTTTTCCACTTATTACAATCCCCCCAGATATCCCATGAACCTTATTTCACCCCCTGCTCATTTGGCGATTATTAAATAAATTTAATGGATTGGATTACATGGGTCTTGTGTTAATTTTTTAGCCAAACTTTGTTTCATATAAAGAGAATGTCATGTATGGTATGTTAAGAGCTAGTTGCTAATAATTGATGCATACAGGATGAGCTTCTTCAGTAGAGGCAGTCATGGCAGAAACAATAGGGGAAGAGGTAACTAGAACAGAGGGCTTAGAAGGCCCAGATTCTCAATACATTTGGATGTCAATCCTCGGGAGTTGAACCAACTTTTGAAGCTGGGTTTTTCAATTGGATTGGGCAAGGGATAGTTCAGCCTAGACCATAGAGGCCTCCCTTCCAGCTCCAAAATGTCTCTGGTATCCATGTGCCTCCCCATGTATCTTTGCAACCTGAAGTTCCCGAGAATGATGGATGGCAAGAGATTGTTCACCCAGCAGTCTCCCACCATCGTGGCTAGCCAAACTTGTCATTACCCCCTCCTCCTCCACCTGTAAACCCAAATGCTCAAATTGCCCTTGCACACTCACCTGTATAGTCCTCCCATGCAAGCAAACGACTCAAAACCGAGGCTCACCATGTGCATGAAAAAGGTAAAGATGTTGTTGCTCCCTCATCTCCTTCAAGTGACTCAGCCAAGTCAGTGTCCTCCCGTATGCACTTGAGAGATGATTGCTCCCATGTCATTAGTGAGATCAAGCCTCAAGGTTCCACCCAAACTAAGGTTATTTCTAAGAAGTCCAAAGGGGACAACAGTGACAAAGGAAGAATTGCCTCTCAAAGTGGAAAATATGGATTTTGATTTATGTGTTTATAATCAATTTATTGAGGACAATGAACTGCAAAAAGTTTTGGACAACAAACTATTTTTTGGGATATTGTGGATATTTACATGTTTTGGATATAATTTGAAATATTTCTGATATTTAAATTTCAAATTGTGTAAACAATTATGGGAGCCACAAGGAAGCATGTGTTTAATTGGTTGTCTAATTATGTTTATTTTTGTCAAGGAATAAAAGGGAGTCACAAGGGGTCCCACCTACTTAGTTATTATTTAATAAAAAGACACTTAATTATTATTATTATTACTACTTCCCCTAAACTAAATTTAGTTAAGTTTTAATTAACTTAACTAAATGAGGTAGTTGAACTACTTCAACTAATTTGGAATGCATAGAAGTCAAATGAGAAGGAAGAACAAGGGGAGAATAGAAGGAGAAAACATACTAAGGTTTGCTCTCGAGTTTTATTGAGATAGTTCAGTTTTCATTCATTCTTCAATTTATTAAAGGCCTAATTCTCTTTTTGACAGCAATGTCCTATTGTAGAGAGCAAGGTTCAAAGTTGAACCATATCATTCAAATGCTTGTTTTCAGAGGTGTTGATCTATCTTTGATAGTCTGTGTAGACTTGTCTGTTTATGAATTGAGTTTCATGACTCATAAAGGATATTGTGCAAAGTCAAGTGGGCAGCAGTCTGTGGCAAGCTAATCCAGATTTTAAAGTTTAGTTTTTACTTCTTGTCAGAGTCCTTTTGTATGGTTTTCATCGTGGATATCTAAGTTTGACATTGGTCCATGCCCCCAAAGGGATTTTTGTAAGAGAAGGATACTTTTGATTTCTTGGAATGAAACAAAGGGATTGTTATTCTGTCTCATCTGTGTTAATCTGTGACTTGGTTATTTTTTGCTTTTGATCTCCACATTTACTTTCTGCAATCTGTATATGTTCAAAAAATTATATAAAAATGTTATATTTTGCAACAATCTTTTTATTTAAAAAATCATCATAAGCCCTTGTAATTAATACTTGTGGATTGGGAAATACATTTTGAGGCTATAAGCATAGGGTAATATTCTCGACTATCTTGCCTTAGCCAAGCAAGATCCGAAAATGCTTGAGTAAGATAAATTCATATCTTTTCCTCAACATTTATTTAGTGACCATACTGGGGAGATCTTCCATATCTCTCTGGTTGATTGTATGCTTGATTATCATTGAATATATTTATATTGTTGCTTTTGATTCTTTGACTGTTTCTTTTCTTCATGACTAGACCTATTGCAAGGCAGCCCAATATCGATCCCGGTCTTAAAGATCAGACCAACCAACATTGCTTTAACCTTGTTTAATACCATCTTAGAGACCGTTAATACCCGGGTTGAGCTTGAATGCTCATGGGCAGTGATTGAACAAGACATAAGTGTCCGAGAACGTTGGGAAGCTAGGCAAAGACAACCTAGGAATCAACCATACTTTTCTTTTTCCTTCATTTTTGCTCTTCTTTTCATGTCCTTAAACCCTCGCATCTCTAAGAGAAGAAGAGGTTTATCACCTGAGATCAACCCTATTGTTGAATAGGAAGAAGAAACATTGTTTTGTTAGTCCAACAAAGTACTCTAAGGAGAACTTTGTCTAATTTAGCCAGTTTGTCTTTCTCTCCCTTACCTATCGTTCACAAGATGACATCTAGTGGTGGATTTGGTGGAACTGGAGGTGCTTCTTCATCTCAACCTTCAACATCGTCAGTGATTGGTAGCTTGTATAGTCATCAAGTCCCTATCCAATCTACTACAAACCCCGCTAAAGTCATAAAAAAGTATGGGCTTTTTCAATTTGAAGAAAATGCTACAACTATTATGTGGCGTGTTTCCTTCCCTCTTAACCTAGCACCTGCTACTCGTCCACTTCCTAAATTCAAAGAGCATCTCCCTAGGTTTTCAGGGAATAACACGGTCACTATGAATGACCATTTGGTAGCATTTTCTAATGCCTATCTGTAACACATCCACTATCATAATTTAAAATTTTTGGGTTAATTTCCCGCAATTGAGAAGTTCCCACAAACCTGCCTTAGCGAAATGCCAATCCTTGGTTCACTATCGGGATTCAGGGTTTCTAAAGTCAAAACTCATTCACCCCCATGACTCGCGATCCTCCAAATCTCGATGCGCTCCTTACGCATTAAGTCCCCAGGCCAAGCCTGTGGTTTACTGCCTTTACGACTGTGGTCTTACCTTCTGTACGGGGCTACTCCTATCGGAGTTTCGGGATTTCCGTTGTCGTAATTCACGAGTTCTC